>CANYCX010170791.1:0-11385 GCA_948193385.1 Breynia disticha f. nivosa | reverse complement strand
AAAAATAAATAAATAATGGTTATATTAGAACTATTTTATAACTTAAATGTATAATTTTTTAATGTGAAGGTTGTATACCTGTAAAAGTCCCCAATTTTATTGATATGGGCTTTTTAGAAATTCAATACGCAATAAATTACGGAAAATTACTGAACTGATGAATTTGTGTTTTCAATTGTAGGAAATGTCAGCGTATGTTTGTTCATTTCTGTTAATGGTATGTTTGTTTATTTCTGTTTATGGCAGTTGAAGTTTTGAAAATATAAAAATGTCTGATTTTGAGTTTACAATTATAAAAATATCAGGTGTGTTCATTGTTGTTCATTGTTGTCCATTTTTTGTTAATATATAGAGAGAATAAAACTGGATATACAATTCAAATAGAAAACTAACTACTTGCTAAAAATCAGAAGATTCAAACACACGATATATAAAAAATATATGCTTGATGTTTATCGTTGTTCATTACTGTTTATATATCGAGAGAGAATAAAAAGTTCAAACTTGACATTTTCATAATTTCAAAACTTAAACTAGCATAAATATAAATGAGCAAATATACACTAATATTTCTATCATTTCAAACTCAAAACATAATAGTTTACATAATTATCTGAAAACAATCCTTTTACTCTTATATTACCTTAAAAATAGGTCTGTCTTTAATAACATTTTCTTTAAAACTTTTGCCAACAATGTCATTCATATATATAGTGTATATTTGGCCTTTTTTGGCACATCATTCACATTTTCCCTCTCTCCTCCTTTTTTTTGTTTTCTTGCGTCAAGTGAACATCTTTTTCTCACTCCCTCACCTCTCTTTCTTCTTCTAGCGTCAATTAACATCTACGTGTGCTTCGTTGTGATGGTGTTTAAAAACCTTCCGAGCCATTTGCTTAAACTTGCTTTTTTGCGTAGGCTTAGATTGCAGCCATGGAATATCAACTTCTTGATTAGTATAGCCAAAATTTTTTGTATTGAGAGAGTCTAAGCTTATTGGAAACAAAGTGATGCTTAAGTTAAAAGGTTAGTTTTCGGGATGGCAAAAGTGTAGTAACTTTGAATTTGCATTAATATATTGAAACCATAGCCTTTTTCTTCAACTAATGATTATATCAATGTTATCTTGTTGATCAAACGCTTCAGTACAATCGAGGAACAAGAGGAAACAAGATTTTTGTCTCTGGTCTATTACTTCCATCAAATAGTATGGAACAAATGTTAAAAGTGCATGATCACTAGATCCAAAATTTTTTTTCGAAGGCAACTTGACAAAACAAAAGTTAGAAAGCTGCCAAAGGAAAATTTGATCTATGTCGCCAGATGTTGATGTAGATAGACCAATAACAGAATTGTAGTAATTCTTGAGTTCAGTCGAGGACCCGAGGTGCTGTGTTTTTGCTCAAGAAACAAGCTAACTGACAGTATTTGGTAGATGAACAATTTGCATTAGAAAATTTGTTTTAGGAAATTTGCATTAGGAAATTTGCATCTTTTTTCCATACTAAACATGTTCAAGAGTGATTCGAAGTGAAATACTGCAAAAATCAAAATTCTGTCATGCTAGATGAACAATTTTGAATAATGTGAGGTTCGATTCGATTAGTCAATTTGTTGTCAACTTTTGGTCAACTTTGTCTGTGTATTCAATTTGACGACTGTACGTATTATTGAAGTGAGAATTAGGTTTTGATTTTTTTTTTTGAAATTTTTTGTTAATATTTTGTCAACTTGTTGTCAACTTTCATTTGTCTACTACAAGTTGACCACAAGGTGACAAATAATAAAAAAATGTAAAAAAATTGATGATGATATGTGTTTCATATTTTTGGAATGTGTTTGGATGATAATTTATAACTTGTTTGTTATTGATGAATGTGTTTCGATGAAATTTTTTTGTTTGAGAATGAAGGTGTTTTGAGAGTTTTTATTTTTTTGAATTTGGAATGTTTTTGAATTGAAAAGATTTTGTGGAGAATCTTGCCATATTTGATCTATATATAATGTAACATTATAGGAAAGAAAATCATTATAGATGACATTGTTGGCATTTGTTGGTATATATGGAAACATGATATTTTAAAAATAGTAATCCTGTAAATTGACCCAGAAGGAAAGAGCAGTGTAGAAGAAAATGATCAAATAATTATATAAACTGCATAGTTTTTACTTTCTATTTGTATGAATGCCCACCTATATTTGCTTTTTTTGTGTAAATATTTTTTTGTAGTTTAAGAAATGTATAATGCCCATTTATGGTTTTGATTCTTTGAAAATATCAAATTCGTTCAAACTGTCAAGTTTTAGAAAACTTTCCTAATTTTTCGCTGTAATTAATATATTTCCTTTTCGTTACAATTCTGACCAAACTAAATCACTTTTTATTCTCTCTCCATATATGAACAATAATGAACAATATTGAACACTATAAACATATATTCTTTTTATAGATCATGCCATTTTAATATCCTAATTTTTAGCAAGTAGTTAGTTTTCTATTTGAATTTTATATTCTGATTTTTAGCAAATAGATATTATTATCAATTATGAACATATATGAACAAAAATGAACACTATAAATATGAAAAATCACTAAGATATAAATTCACTAAGATATGAACATAAAAGAACAAATATGAACATTCGTCATTATCATTTATTTAATTGATGATATGTCGTCACTAGAATAAATTAAAATCTTACACTGAAAGCAATGAATAATAATGATCATTATTGAAATTAAACTATTCATATTTCAAAAAAATTTGAACATTAATATTTTCATATCTCATTAAAAAATTTGATACTTAATGATAAACTTATCAACAAGTATGAACATTATTAAACATTTTAATAAATACTCAATCATTATATGTTGTAATTCACCATTGTAAATATAATAAAAGTAAATGAACACGCATTAACTAAAGTTTCATAAAATTTTTATAAGATCAAAATGTTGAACTCTAATTGATATTTTCACATTTTTTACAATGAACATTTATGAGCAAAAATAAACTTTATTCATTCTCAATTTATTTGTATATAAGAAATTTTTGAACATCGAATTACTTCATTGGTGTTAATCTGAGTGTTGTGTTCTACAGTTTTTTATGTTTGAGTATTATGAAAATATTGATTATTGTAATATATAAAGAGTTGATATTATTTTTTTAAAAAATTAATTAATGAGTTAGTTTTATTAATGTTGTTCCTTAAAATTAGAAGATATTTTTGGTAGTTCACTTTTTGAATTAAATTGAATGCTGAAAGTTGCCAAATTTCAGTTATTGGACATTTTGAAATTTTAAAAACTGAAATCATGCATTTATAGAATAAAGAAAATAAATTATGACATTTTCATAGAAGTTAAAATATACCCGGGTATTAATACATAGAAAATTCTTATAATGGACATTCTTATAATTTTTTTGGAAAAGGATGAGTGCATGAGGTGGAATTAAAGAATTGTCAGAGGATGGTGGATTGCAGGGGTTGTTTCTTACGTCCTTAACCTGACAGCAAAGGAAACATAATTGATTGTGATGGGCTATAAGAAGACGTGACCTTGTGTGTGTAAAGGATAGGAAATGATTAGGAATATTTTGTCTCATCTCATTCATTCTCTTTTCTGTCCAATCTGCCTTCTTGTCTTATTGTAATATTTGTTTATCAATATATCAAGGGTCCTCTTGGCCACTATTTTATTCATTTATCTCATTTTGATTCTTTTATGTATTATATTCTCCATCATTGTTTTCCCACTATAGCCATATTAAATTCATTAAGGCTCCTAAAACCCAACCTACCCTCCTCTCTCCTTACTATAATACAACTTGTCCTATTTATGCCATTTGATGCCACGACCATCACCAACCCCACCAAAATTTATTGAACAATTTTTCAAAGTTATAATAGAAGCTTTATAACAGTAAAACACTAAAAATATATGATGGAGTGCTTGTAACACCCCAAAAAATATTCCTTTTATGTTGGAATGGTGTCTAAAATAAGTGGGAAGAATGTATAGTTAGGGATATGTATGTTTGGGATCGAAAGAGGTCGGAAAATGGTAAGTGCAACAGTCTGTAGAGCATTAACGTACGTTAATGGCGCCATTAAGGTACGTTAAGCTGGGTTTTGATGAATAACGTACTTTAGCTTTGTGAATAACATACGTTATTCAACCCTTAATCTCCAAAATAACGTATGTTGCTAAACATACGTTAAGTTTTCTAAACCTACATTATAGGGAGTCTAGACACATATTAAAAAGACCTGAAAACACCCAAACCGGGCCACAACTCTTCCAAACTCTCTCAAAACACTCCCAAACCCTCAAGCCACAATCCTAAGGTCTCCCTACCACCAAACCTACCAACAAACACTTAGATTTCAGCAGATTAACAATAAATTCGTCCCTCTTCCAATTCCTCTTCAAAACTAGGTTGGAAAGCAAAGAGGAAAGAGGTAAATTCCTTATTCTAAACTAAAATGTGTGGGAAATCAAGTACATTTATTAGGTTTTTGTTGGGTTTTCATAGTAGTTTATGAATCCACAAACAATCAATGGAAAATTGAAAGATTTAGTGAGATTGAAGAAATTAGGGATTGTGGGAAAATTGGGAATTTTGGGTAATTAGTAGAGTAAATGGAAAATTAGGTATAATGAGTAGTGAATGATGTAAAGTGTGACTTAATGTGTGTAGGTATTGACTTTTAGAACCCGAATCGGGGATCGGACGACGAGTCGATTCGTGGAGCTCGTGGTAAGTGCACCGAACTTACACTTACCATTGTAGCATATGACTCTGTATGGTTAAATATATGTAATTAATGTCCATTTGTTCATATGTTAGTTGGAACGTGTCTTTAAAGAAATTGCATGTTTGAATGGTCTTTGGGTGGAATGCATGAAAGTTGTATGAAATGCTTTATGGTATGTTGAATGTGATGGATGTTGGTAAGATGTATGATAGTGTGCTATTAAATGAATGGTTGATTGGTGAGCTACTTAAGAGTATGTATGCTATGAAATGTTGTGTATGTGTGATGTGGCTAAATGCTTATGACCATATGATGAAAGGAATTGTGTATGCTTGGTTTAGGGTTTAGGGAAGCGAAGGGAGTGAGAATTGGTTAGGAGTGCATTAGTGAGATTTGAAATGATCTTATGTGTGAGTAAGTGGTTGATGACATCATTTATGCAATCTGCTCAATTATGATAATGCGTGGTGAAGTCCTTTGGAAATGTATTACATTTCATTCACTCATGTCATGTGGCTATGTGATGAACATCATTATGTGTGTTCATAGTATAAGGGGGCTTATGGCCCATATCCGCAAAGAGAGTGGAGTCTCTCTTGATTTCAAAAAGAGGGGCTTATGGTCCATATACGCAAAGAGAGTGGAGTCTCTTGATTATGAAAAAAATGGTTTGTGTCCAAAATAGAGAAGAGAGTGGAGCCTCTCTTACAAAATAAAAGGCTCCAGAGCATTGAATTATGTGTTTGCATTGGCATTTTCATGAATGCATTCATTCATCTTTAGCATTGATGATTATGATGTTGATTTGGTATGCTTAAGGGTATGAATGAATATATGTGTTAATATGGTTGAACGGGGAATTGTGGTATGAATATGATCATGAATTGAGTGGCTTTGATGTATGTGTTCTAATGGTGGTTGTTACTTAGATTAGTAGTATATGGATAAATATAAGTATTGTGGTGGTTTTTGTGATTTTGTGTATGTGTTGTGGAGATGATGATGATGTGCGTATGTCGATGTGTATGTTTGTGAATTGGAATTCTTGTTGGAGTGTTTGGTTAGGTGTAAAATGTTATTTGTTATGTTTTGTGTGTGTGAAAGATGTATAAGTAGTTAGGAAGGTTGGTTTGATATGTCTAGATCTTGTATGAAATGTGTATGTATGAAAAATGACTTAAATGTGGGCAAAATGGTTCTAACATGCATTAACGTACATTATAATAGACAATAATGTACGTTAAGTCAGTAAACCTACGTTAATTGAGTTGTAACACACATTATTCACAGTCTGGAAATGAATGAAAGCATAACGTACGTTAGGTAGGTAGTAAACAACGTTAATGATTCCCAGGAACCTAGTTTTGGCCCGAATAACGTACTAATGCTTATTTAAAGTAAGCTAATGTTCTAGGATAAACCACCTAAAGGAATGTATTTGACATGGCAATGGTGAGCCATTAGAGAATTAAGGCATGAACATGCCCCATGTTAGTCGAAGATTCCCCTGCACTTCATCTTAACAACAATAGGATTATCACTTACGGAGTATTTTTATATACTCACCTTTGTCTATTGTTGAGTGTTGTGCAGAGTGACAGGGAGCGGCAGTAGCTGGTGATCAGGACATTTATTTTGGCGGTGCTAGGAGGTGTGATACACGCTGTTAGGTTGGCTCCTAGTGGATTTTTGAGGACTTTATACTTTTGTATTTTTTATACTATACACATGATAGTATAGGTTTGTGGCTCATGCATTGTTTTAAACCGAAACCTTTTGCTTTCGCATATTTTACTCTTGATTTGTATTTTAGCTAACATTGGCGTGGTTTAATGAAATGCATGCATGCCTATCTTTATATATATTTCCTTTGGTTGATTTTGTGTTAACTAAATAAAAAGAAAAAAAATGGTGCGAATTTCAAGGTTTAACCTAAAATGAATATGTAGAATTTAGGGTTCACATTTAGTTGTGCGAAAATGTAAAGTGTGAGAGATGTGTGATTGATATTGGAAGTTGTTGTTAGCCTTAGTACTTAAATCAGAAATATTTTAAGAAGCTCAAAGGTGAAATCAAATATAGCCAACTGTTATTTATTGTATGAAATGTAAAAGAACGAGTGTATTAGACTTTATATGGTAGGTAAGTGTCGCACGAGACACCCACTTACTGAGTTTAGTACTCATCTCTTTTATTTGAATGTTTTTGTGCACAGATTAAGGAGGCTGCTGCGTGGACTCACAGCGCCACATTTTTTGGACACTCGGGACTTTTTCCGTGAGGTCGGGGAAACATCCAATCCTTTCTTTTTGTTTTTCAAAAGAAACAAACTTTTGATACCTTGATTTAGTAAACATCATACACACTTGACGGTTTGGATCACCGATGCATAGATGTTACCACACTACATTGACCTAGTATATTTTGAGAAATATTTACATGTATACAGGTTTTCATAAATATGAGATCATCATTCTAGATTTATTTTGGAAACTCCAAACTTCATTCCAGTTAATTTATGCATTTATGTATATATATGCATATTTAGAAAATAAACGAAATTTTAAGGTAAGGTTAATTAGGAATTTGAGCATCACATCTTTAGTGTCAATGATCAAAGAATTGAATTAACTAAAGAATATCTTGGCTAGAACTTTTTATTATTGAATTCTTATTTTAATTTCTTATTGCATTTTTTTATTGGCTTTGCTTTATTTAATTTCTGCCCTTTTAATTTTACAAATAAACAAATCTCACTCAAATAGTTTTTTTTTCAATTTTATTTTTTGTTGTTTTTACTTTCAAATAATTGGTTTATTGGTCTTTGTGGATTTGACCCCACTTCCTCTATATACAGTAAGTTCTCAAAGTGGGTTATTTATATTTATTAGGCTCGACACTTATGTAGAAATTGATGACATACAAAACAATAAATTGTAAGCGGAAGCGTACCTTACATCCATGATTCTGAATCTATCGAAGAACCGGGTACATAGGTTTTCTATTAATCCACATGTCAAGTTACTATAAAGGGAATGATGGGGATCTTTTCTAGAAGTGAAAAAGTGTGTATGAAAAGGCACGTATGTTCACTTTCTAGTGTGTTTAATTATGTACCACAGCCCATTATATGTAGTTGGTATAATTGCTTATTATATTTATCATAAAATAACATATACCCTGGATTCCCACACATATTATAATATTACCCAAACTTATTATAAAATGACATGCACATACTGTATTAAGTAAATCACTTTAATCGGGCTATTAAATTTTATTATAGTGATTAACATACAGCTAATTTTTACAATAAATGTACGTCAACATGCCCAAATGCATTAAAAAATGCAACACGTGTTGTCAGTCCATAATTCCAACAATCTCACACTTGGACGCAACAACCATGTGCATTTATAACTTTACTATAATCATATGCATATCGCTATTAAATTGAAATTGTTCGAACAATGTAATACTGTAGTTCATCATTTTAAACCAATCTTGTTCATTAGCACATTAGCACAAGAATCAAGGGGGCTTTGATAGCAGCACATAAGGCACAACTAAACCCAACGTGGTCATGTGTACTAACATAACTAAATGACTTGCATCAAGTGTGGATGTGTAGCATAGAAATTTTACGTAATGTGATCTGTAACATGTCAATTTTCAACTGGTCCTACTTCATAAGATCAAACCAAATTGAGAGTAAAAATGAATTACTTAATTATACCATGATAACACTAAAGAAATGAGCCAAAATATTACATAGACTCCACTGAACTTAAATTTCTATAGACTATGAAAGACTGCTTGAGTATACACTTATGAAAGACCTCAAGTGTTTACACCTTAATCAGTAGATTCATAATCATGGAATCTCTACTGAATTACTCAATATTAACTAAACACTCTAAATTTTCCTTTATTTGAAAGAACTATAAATGTACTATCACTGTATGGCTTTAGTGGCCTTTTAATACTACCAAGTACATGTAGCTCAAACACAATCAAATTAACATGATTTAATGATTTATAGTGTTTTATGAAATTCATTTCCACTTGATTATTTACTTAAAATTCCTTATGAGCATTTCTCGCCCCTCAAGTAAACAAACATATTCTTATGAACTTCAACACTAAATTAACATCTTGTAAAGTAGGAAAACTTAATACTAAATGATCTCTCATTAATCCAACTTTTCTCAAATGAGCATATAAACTTTTGTTCTCTAACAATTTTAGTTTCTACTTAATGTTCTTTATCCAAATTATTTAAATATTTGTAAAATATTTCAATCATGAATACTAAAAATATTTCATAGTTCTTTTGGGCACTATTTTGAGACTGACTTTTCTTCTTTAACCATGAGGTAAACAAAATAACTTAACACCCATTAGATTTGTGATAGTCACAACTCTCAATCTTCAAAAAATGTTTTATCTTAAACAAAATGATAACATCACTATACGAAGTTTATGATACAAGAAGTCTACTTAAGCATTTAAATGGAATTATGAAGCAAATATCATATGTTTTAAGACAAATGTATCATTTTGATTAAGGTCATCACACCCCTTATTGATGACATTCATCTACATTAGAGGATTGAACTTCTATTTTCTTAACAAAAGTGGATGAATAAGCTTCCATCAAGCCAGTAAATTCTTAATGTTCATTCAAGAATTGCAAAAATTACTAAAGATGCAACTCTCCTCTTTTTGGTGAACTTTATCAACACAAACTTTCTTAATGATGTTTGAAAACAAAACAATATTAATTTTACAAATCTAAGATCCTTTGGCTTTGATACCAATGAAAACATATATAACACATATATATGAATAATTAGTTAACAAATAATTAATTAAATAAATAAAATGGTTCAGACTACTGACCTTGAATTCCATTTACCACAACGGAAGAACATGGTAACCATGTTAAAGGCACATAAGTATCTACACATGCTGCTCATCGAGTTCTAAGCAATGTTTCGCACTCAATAGTATGCCAAAATTTTTCACTAATTATTCTATTCTAGGAGAGAGAAGTATAGAATTCTCATTCTAAATTTTACACTTTAGAAACTTGTTTTGGTGTGTGTTAGAATGTGTGGTGGAAAACTTTTTTATATAGTTTTAGGTACCACTTGGTGAGCATGCATTGCACTTTAGTCCTAAAAATTAAAAGTACTTCTAATTTAATCTTCTTATCAATAAACTATAATTAAATTCCTTAATTATTCAACAAACCCAACGTCATGGACGAAAAAAATCATTCTTTCATTTTTTTTTCTATTTTTAATTTGACTTCAAATTTATCCACATATAATATAATTTTCACCGTAGATATATAGCAACTTTTATAGTAGACTTCATCCAATGGGTTATCATTCAATCTGAGACGGAACTAGAAAATTATTTAAGGGGCGACAATTTAGTAAAAGAAAAATTCAATACACAATGAAATAGGCGATGCAAAATAAAGAGGTTAACAAAAAAACTTGCTTGTCAAGTGACACAGTGTGAAAGCACACTAAATGATATATAGTCATGTTAATTCAATAACGCATCGAGATAAAAGGCAAATTTGAGTAATGTAGAACGAAGCATTGTTTCAGGAGAAATGAATAACTTAGAAAATATGTTTGCATCTCAAGTCAAAAAGGCAAAGCTCAATTCACATAATCCTTTTAATTGGAGCCATATGCAAAAACTTGTTAATGCAAATCATAATTCATAATTCTTCAAATCATAACTCTTCATTACAAAAAAGGACTCTTGTTATTTCAAATCTTAATTTAATAGTAAAGAAGATGGTAATAACTTTACGTTTGTAGATTTAAAACAAATGCAATAGGAAAGTTAATTATTTCATCCTCAAATTACATGTGCATCCTTGTATATTAAAACCCAATATATTTTTCCATTGAGAAGACTTCCAAGATTATCTCAAAGTATTTACTAGACCAATATTTGGCAAGATTCGTCAACATGTTTCTCTGTTTATAATTGCAATATAAATCAGTGGCTTAAATTCTTCGTTCGTCGGTTTAATGGTAAAGAGGGTCAACCAGCACAATGAAGGTGCGAGGTTCGATCCTTGACTCTGTAGCTGTGCTAGACGCTATGGAAGACATACAGACTTTAACTTATTGACTCGCCAGGTCTCCTCGAAACTCTTTATCCTTGGTTTGTGGGATGGTCCGACTCCTTTCCTAAAACTCTTTTATCAAAAATAAATAAATAAAGCAGTTGCTTAAGGACGTCTCTAGTGACAATACCTCACTCAAGAGTTTACAAATGTGTCAACTCAGCATTTTACTATCTATTTATACTTAATTAATAGGAATTCACAATCAGTACATCTTTTTAATACACTACATATATTATTATGTAAAATAAAAAACTTTTATTTTATACAGTACAAAAAATAATCGGAAAATTATAGGAATGTCATAATAGACATTCCTATAATAAAAAATGCCCATGTATGTTCTCTTATTTCCAAACATGCTATAATTCAATTACAAAAATATGGAAATGCACAGATTTGTAATCAAAATAGCAGGAATGTCAACTTACCTTTATTGTGTTGTATTGTCATAATTGCAT
>CANYCX010170788.1:0-10234 GCA_948193385.1 Breynia disticha f. nivosa | reverse complement strand
TCTAATAAAATGTCATGAAGATCACAAAAAATGAATAGAATAAATGTGCATTGTTGGCCCTGTCACTATATTCATGCATTTTGTGATTATTACCTAAATTTTGATGAATATCTGCTTTATTTAGAGTGGTCTATAGACCCCAACCCCTATCACCATAACAAATCCAAGGTGCTACTTTGAGACGTCCATGTTTTTGGATGTTACATAGGGCCCTAACATTTAACATGTAACGTCCTGGAAATTAATGGAATTAAAATATTTTGAAAATGCAGTTAAACGGGATCGATTCAGATAAGAATTGTGAAAAATAGCAGTCAGCACGCTTGTGTAGCACACCCCGTGCTCATGAGTGCAGAAGAGCACGACCTCGTGCTCATTTTAAAAATTGGCATGCCCTCGCGTTGAAATGATTGCAGAATGAGATCGTGCATGACTAATTAAAAACTCGTGCTGAGAAAGAGCCGCATGACCAAATAGCACGACTCGTGCTATGGGTCGTGTTGACTGGAAAGATATCGAGCAATTATGTTCTGATCGATTCATTGTGCAAACAGAGAAAAGGAAGCTACCAGGTGATTGAGGGAACCCTAAGTCTCGTTTCAGCAAGGGAATTCAATAAGGAAACAACTTAATTCTTATCAAAATCAATCCCAAGTTTAGTAAAGGTAAGTTTTAAGCTTACATTTGCTTCTAATGTGATGAATTAGTTATGGGATTATTATGGTGGAAGTTAGGGTTTAGTTTAGAAGCTGAAATGAGATGAAAAAATGGTTTAGGATTCAAAGAACTATTAAGAATGGATTGAATGATTGATTATGGAATATTTGATTGTCTAAGAGGATGTAGATGATTTTGACTCGATGGATTAGTCGATGGAAGCAATGCAACTTGCACGTATTTTAAGGTAAGTCGTTTCGTACACTTACGATATAAGTGTTAGAACATTAAGATATTTTCCTTAAACTTAATTCATTAAAAAAACTTTAACTAGCTTAAAAATGATATTAAGAAAGAAATGATCATAAGTTGATATGATGTTTGATTTGTGTAAGTATGCTGATCAATTTATGTTGATTTTGTATTGACATTTGATTGATTACATGCTCTCTTTGGCTACTTGCCTTTATTGTTTTCGTATGAGATTTATGATGATCATTGAAGCATATGTTTGCTTTGTGGAGCATGTGTGAGCATACTTATGATGATGGCCTTAATGGTCGATGGTGATATGGTGGCCATGTGGCCGATTATGTTATTGTGGCCTTTATGGTCGTGGTCCTTGTGATCATTAATAATATTTGGACTTTATGGTCGTGGCCCTCGAGGTCGATTATTGGAGAGATATAAACCCCGGTCATTCATCTTTAGAAGGATATGTGTGTGCATGTGCATACATGATTTATGTGGCATTCATTAATAGCTTATTAATCTTGCTCCTGTTATAATGAATGCTGGACTTGTATAATGTCGTTGAGCTTAATTGCTTGGTGTGTTGATGAGTTTATGAGCTTTATTACTTGATATGATTATATAAGTATGATGTGCTTATTATTTGAAATTCTCTTAATTGAGTTTAAGAGTTGAATTGAGGGTACATGTAACATGTATGATATACTAGGAATGTATATGGTTAAAAGCACACAACTAATACTCAACATACATAAAATTCGAAATTGAATGTTTAAACTAGAAGTTTGGCACTCCCTTGTGTTGACAGCACACCCTTGTGTTGCTAAGGAATCTGGGAAAGATGTTGAGCACTGTCTCGTGTTCAAAGGTGGCACGATCGTGTTACCTGGGAAATAATATTTGAACACTACTCATGTTTTTTTGGCACGACGGGGTGTTTGGGAGATTGATATGAGCACGCTCTCGTGTTCATCTGGCACGACCCGTGTTGTTCCCTTGCATTTCTTTTATTCTTAATGAATTGAGTTATATTTACTGAGGATATCTTTATACTCACCACTTTCATTGTTTAAATGATGTGCAGATTGTAGGTAGCTGTGAGTGGACCAGATCAGCTGTGATTGGAGATTGTTTACGATATATGACTGAGGTCCAGCTCCAGAGATGTCTGTTTCAGTTTTTGGTTTTCATATTGTATATATTATGTAGATATACAGTTTGAATAATTTTTCAAACTAGTTTGTTTTCTGCATGTGTGTATGTGTTCAACTATGTTTTGGTCTGACATATGTTTATAAAAGAAATGTTTGGTTATTATTATTCTTACTTTTAAAGTGAGTTCAAATTGGGAATTTTGTTTTAAAAATTTCAGCTACACATAACATCTCTGGGAGGAAAGACCCGAGCACCATTCTTTCTAAACTAGAGTTCTTTTTGGTGCTCAGAGAATAATTATCGCGTGAATATTGGATATATTTTGTGTACATAGTTTTTAAAACTCATTTAGAAACCAACTAAGTCTATGTTGGTGGGACATTTGATTACTTATCTAGCCATGCAGTTATATGACTTTGATATGAATAACAATGAATTAACAGAGCTTTCTTGTCCAGAGGCATTAGACTATGAGGCCTTATGCAGGATGCATTTGATTCAGCATATTGGGCTTTGATATGAGTTCTGCTTCATAGAGTCTGTTTTGGACCTGACAACCTAAGATTCACGTGCACTATATGACTTCTTGAATAGGATGTAAACGATGATGGAAAGTATCTGCATGCACTTGATTAGGATGGATAGTTGATTGTGTGACTTGATGAAGCATCAAGGATCATCGCATAGGATGCACAACTACTAAGACATAGAGAAGCATCTCTCTTCCTATACTCTTTACATTATGTTTTTAGGATTCACAATAAGGACATTGTGTAACTTTAAGTGTGGGTGTAGGGGGAATTGCATTTACATCCTTAGTTTGTTAGGTTGTTTTTTTGCTGACATGTTAGCTTGTGAGTATGTTGCATTTGGTTGCATTACATTTCACCACTTAAAACGAGTGTTTTATCAAACTTTGTGTTGATTGAAAATTAAAGGAAAGAAATTCATTTTTCTTTATTAAGTCTTTTGGAAATCTTTGTGAATCCATTTTACATTCTTTATGTACTTGGATTTTAACTTTGAACAACCCCCTATACAAGTACTAATAGAGTAACGAGCTTTACACAAAACCTTTGTGAGAATTTTTTAGCCTTCATTTTTTTTGTTCTAGTGTGAATTTGCTAAACGTAAAATGACAAGTATCGAGGTTTTCCATCAACTGATTTTTTGCTATAGTTTTTAACTTAAGGAATGAAGATTTCTAACATGATAAGATGAATTTTTGTTGAACCATTTGAAAATTATCTGACCTTTTTAGTTGCAATTTAACCTTAATAGACCCTTTTGAGGCTTTAAATTTTTCTTTGTTTTAAACCACGTTTTAGCCCATAGCCATTTGTTTTTTTGAAAACCCACCATTTGTAACCCTATCGAGAGATCATATCAAATCGCATTCGTTAAGTCATGCATATGAATTTTGGTGTTGATGTGTTGAAAGCCTTGATTTTGTTCATGATGTGTTGGAAATAAAAGCAGGGAACTCTAGAATGAATGAAAATTTCAAAAAGGATTGTTAGTAGAGTTGTCTAGATGTGATTGAAAGTATAGATTGAGGTTACTATGATTGTAATATTTAGTTACAATGAAATGAAAAAAAATAGAATAATGAAGAAAAGCAAAGAAAAGAAGCACAGAAAAAAAAGAAGAGAAAAAAGGGGAAAAAGAAAAAAAAATCAAAAAGAAAAGAAAAAGACAGCAAAAAAATCCAAAGGATAGCAATCTTATTAGCAAAGTAAAAGACTAGGCTTGTGTCAAATTTGGAACACCATTTTTTATGCTTTTGTACTTAATTCATTACATGCATGTTGTGATTTGAATGTTGTCTAGATCTCTCGACTTATGTTTGTGTTGTTTAAACTTCCTAGCCACATAACAAGTTGATGAAAGCCCTCTTTGACTGGTTATTTAATTTCTTGAGTTATTGACTAAGTTGAGATTGATTAAATGTTAAGCCTTGAGAAAGCATTTTTTTTATTGGTTGAGAGAAAACACTACACCTTTATACTCTATTCAAGAGATTGAGCTAAACTTGTGAGTGTGTTGTTTTATTACTCTAGAGGAGGCCCTACCAGTGTAGAGACTTTTCTATTTGATGAGTCGATCGTCATTACGACGATTGTGTTCTTGGTTAAGGTTTGAGTGCATATTGATATGAGTTGTTTGAGCAATAGTTGAGAAAGGATTGATTGAGAAAATTGAACCATTTTCTTGGTTTTAACTTGATACATGTTTGAGGACAAATATAGTTTTAAGTGTGGGTAGTTTGTTAAGTTCCATTTCATGCACATATTTAGCTTTTAATTGTCTTTTTTTACCATGAATTACATATTTAAATGTTCATATTACTTGCATTTTCTATTTTGTTTCTCATGCCCTCGTCAATGTCATTTTGGATGTTTTAACTTAAATATTGGACTTAGAAGATTGGAAGGAGGATAGATAGCTTTTGTAGCAGCAAAACAACATACTACTTGATGTGGTCGTTAGACTACGCGTGGTCGCTAACACCACGCGTAGTGTCATTTTATAGAGAATGTGTGTCGAACAAGAAGAACGCGTGGTCGTGCCCACTGAACATACTCGTCAATCCATAGCGTGTAGTCTCTTTCTCGCGTGAATAAAAGGAGGAAGGATGAACTAGGTTTTCATTCGTTCAGACTGTAACAGTTTTAGAACAGGATTTTCTCTGTAGTCATCAAGAATGGAACTTAGCGAGTCACTGTTTACTATTTTGTAGATTATTATTTTTTTTCTTAGAATGTTTGTTGCCATGAGCGACTAGATTCCCTCTCTAGTTTCGGTCGATTAACGTGTATTGCAGGGCAGATCAGTCGACTGGAGATGAGACCAGTCGACTGGAGGTCGATGCTCGAGAAGCCTGAAAGCTACTAGAATGAAAAGCACTCGATCAGAATTTAAACCAGTCAACTGGAAAGTTCAAAATATTCGAGTGCAGTATATGCTAGTCGATTGGTGAAGCTGACAGTGGATAAGAGTTGACTTCGAAAAGCAACTTAAAGTGGACCACAACAAAGACCAACGGGCAAAAACATGAGAGAACATATAAATAGAAGCAAGGATAAAAGAGAGAGGTTAACACAATCATTCTAAAGGATTCATCTTTGTCTTTCAAGTTCTTTCTCTTGCTTTTACTTGTGTTCTTTGGGCATCATCTAGAAGAGTCTTCTAGATTGAACTAGTTTAGAATTTGTGGTTTGATTTGAAATGGAAATCAGATTGCTTGTAAGGTGGCTTGAGCCAAAAATCAAGTGTAATAAGAAAAGTTAGTGGATTGTTGAAAATCCTTAGTGAAAGCTCAGGTAGTGGAGTAGGTGTTGCTCACCAAACCACTCTAAATCTTGTGTCTCTCTTTTATTCTCTTCTTCTCACATTCATTGTTGCAAAAAATTTGAAATTGCAGCCATTTTCATAACGTTTATTCAATCCTCCTTTCTAGAGGTTATTTGGACTATACAGAAGGTTTCTACCACAAAGAAGGAGCTGACTATGAAGAAACCTTTGCTCCAGTTGCTAGACAATCTGACTTTTTTGCACTTTTGCTTCATATAGGAAAGTCAAGCTTCATCAAATGGATGTGAAGAGTGTGTTCTTAAATGGATACATTCAAGAAGAGGTCTATATAAAGCAACATCCCAGTTTTGAAGATGTGGATCATCTGGAATATGTGTACAAGCTCAACAAAGCCTTGTATGGACTCAAACAAGCTCAAAGAGCATGGTATGAAAGGTTAAGTAGCTTTCTTACTCAAAATGACTATGTTAGAGGCAAAGTACATATTACTTTGTTTAATTAAAGAGTAGGAAAAGATATGCTTATTTGTCAAATATATTTTGATGATATAGCATTTGGTGCTACTAACTAATCTTTGTGCAATGAGTTTAGTGAGCTTATGCAAGGTGAATTTGAAATGAGCATGATGAGAGAATTGAAGTTTTTCCTTGGGCTACAAATCAAACAACTTGACAAGGGGATCTTCATCCTTCGAAGCAAGTACAGTAGGGAGCTTCTAAAAAATTTCAAGATTGAGGGGTGCAAGTATGCTAAAACCCCTATGGCATCACACCTCAAATTGGACAAATAAAAGGATGAAGAAAATTTTGATAAAAAGGTATATAGAGGTATGATCGGTTCACTCTTATATTTAACCATCTTTAAAACTAATATAATGTTTGCTACTTGTCTTTGTGCAAGATTTCAATCATGTCCTAAGACATCACATTTAGTTTCTTGCAAACATATTTTTAGATATCTTATTAAAACAATTGATCATGGACATTGGTATCCTTATTGTGATGCATTTGATTTGTATGTATATAGTGATGCCGATTATGGAGGTTGTAGGATTGATAGGAAGAGCACTAGTGGTACATGTCGTGTAATGCCCCAAAAAATGTCCTTTTTATGTTGTAATAGTGTCTAATATAAGTTGGAAGAAAGTATATATAAGGATATGTAGGTCTGTGATCGAAAGAGGTCGGAAAATGGAAAATGCACAGATTGTGCATGATTAACGTACATTAATCCCATAATTAACGTACGTTAACCTAAGTTTTGATTGAATAACGTACATTAGTTGTGAAACTCATTTTTAAAACTTGATTTCCCTGATAAACATTATAATTTAAAGAAATGATACGAAATCAAATCTAAAAAACAGAGGAGAGAGAAAAGATAAAAGATATATACACGTTGTATTATAAAATCTCGGCCCAAACTGTTACATTTAAAAACATAATACCAACGGAAGCAAAATAAGTTTGAAAACATTTCAAACTAAAATCCTATGTGTATATACAAATGTACAACATATGTACAAAACCAAAATATCACAAATGTAAACTGGAGCTCGACCTTTGACGTAAGCTCGGAGAATACTGATCAACTCTTTCTAATAAAGAGGGTGAGTATGAACTATATCCAGTAAGTATTTTTAGCTTTTATTACTTAAATGATGTGCAGGAGAAAGCATAAATTAGCACAAGAACATGCCTATCTGTCTTCTCCCTAGGCATCCCCGTATGTTAGACAAACAATTCACATAGATAGAAAACGACACACAGCTTCACATTCCACATAGGATATCATTTTTGTTTAACCACACAGGTAACAATAATAAGCAGTTCATACAGAATAGTAGTCAGGTAGCACACAACATTCTGGAACCATATAGGCTATATCTAACACAGAAATCGATAATCCACAAAAAAAATAGTAAAACAGATCACACAGATCCCATATCATTATATTGATGCAAATGTATGCAATGAAATGAGAATGCTAGTGCAATTTCCACACAGGATGACCCCGGGTTCTCTGGACCGTACAAAGCTCAGTCCTCAAATACTATCTCTGTACCACACAGAAGAGATTTCAGACCACATAGGTAAGTCCACACAGGAATAATCAGTATAAATGCCACATTGGCTTGCAACACAGGCTCATGTCACACAGACTTATGGAATATGTATGAATGAAATCAATATGAATCTAATTCATATTCACACATACCTTAGCTCACACAGAGCAATTCATATCCACACAGGTACAATTCACACAGAGCACAGAATACCACACAGTCAGAACAAAGATAACATATCAATTTGGACAATAAGAAAATACCAAACAAGTATCATATCATTTCCATTAGCATAAAACTAAAACAAAAAAATCAACCACGTGTCAACATTTAACCAACCATAGTCATTAATCCATTCCACTATTTCAATCTGATTCGTCTAATTCTAACAATCTCAACAATTCATTATAGGCCAACTATTATTACTTTGCTTAATTAACATAATTCCAAATCAATTACAAATTAGTTTAGTAAGTGTAAGAACACAAAATCAACAAACTAAACCCCAAATCAAAGTCCTCCCAACAGTCGTACAGATCCTCTTGTACGAGAATAACCATTCATACATTGATTTTAGCTTTAATTCTATTCAATACATAAGAATTTAACATGAATTCCAATTTAGCATCAACCATTGGTAAACCTTAACTAAACCCTAAGTTTTTCCTCTTGCCATCAACCTTTCTTCCTCTAAAACTATGCTAACACGTCCCTCATATGCAAGCCATGAATCTTAGTTCATATTCATCATTTCCAGCAAGAAAAACCTCCATTAAATTCCATACAAATCTGTAAATACACATTTATCAACCTTAAATAAACCTTAATCCATCTTACCTTCAACTTAGGATGAGTGATTTCCAAAAGAAAATCAACAACTCACTTCCCTTCCTTCAATTTCACTTCTCCCTACTCTTTTTCCTACCTTTTACTCTGAAATGAAAGTGGGTAAATGAAGGTGAATCTTTGATTCTCGAAACATCGTATATTATATTTTTTAGCCAAACTGGGATCCACAGGTAATGGAATGTAAACTACGCGTGGTCATGTCGACTGCGCGTAGTTTGCTGTCCACTGCGCGTACTTCTTATTTCCAGCATTTCTCTGATTTTCTTCATTTATTTCGTGTCAACCTTATATCAAACTTTGATCAATCTTTATATTTTGATGTTTAAACATTTATTTATCATAATTTTACGACTAAAAATTTCGAGAATGTTATAATTCTCCCCCACTTAGAAAATTTTGTCCCCGAAATTTCAAATCAAGGAAATTCTGAAGTAAAACCAAATCGTAACATTCTATATTGAAGTCTAGAATAAAAAACGTACCTCAATGATCTGACGTAGAATCAGGAAACAGATATGGATACTATCATCGCATATCTGACTCAACCTCCCAAGTCGCTTCTTTTGGTGATTGAAAACTCCACTTCACCAAAACCATCGAAATCTTTTGATTCCTCAACTGTCTCACCTGTCTGTCTAATATCTCAATAGGCTCCTGCTCGTAAATCAGCTCATTAGAAATCTCTAACTCTGGAGCACTCAACACATGACTAGGATCAGATCGGTACCGTCTCAACATAGAAATATAGAATACATCATGTAATCGACACAACTATCCTTGTAACCTCAGTCTGTAAGCTAGTGGTCCCACTCTCTCTATGATCTCGTACGGTCAGATATACCTAGGACTCAACTTACCCCATCTCCCAAATCGAATCACACCTCTCCAGGGTGAAACTCGTAAGAAAACTCTATCGTCGACCTCATATTCTATCTCTCGATGATATCATTCACAAAATTCACTTTATTCAGGGTTTGCTGAACCAACTCTGCTCCCTCAATCTGTTGCAAACACTCAACATCCCAGTAAACTGGACTACGACACCGTCTCTCATATAAAGCCTCGTATGGTGCCATCCTGATACTAGAATGATAACTGTTATTGTACGCAAACTCAACTAAAGGTAAGTGATCGTCCCAACTACCACCAAACTCCAAAATACATGGTCGTAACATACCCTCAACTGTCTGAATTGTCCTCTCCGACTGACCATCAGTCTACGGATGGGAAGCCGTACTAAACCTCAAAAGACTACCCATCGCATCCTAGAGACTCTGTCAAAATCACGATGTAAACCTAGGATCACGATTACACACAATCGAAGTAGGGACACCATGTAATCTAAAAATCTTGGCAACATATAAATCAACAAGCTTATCCAACGTGTCCTCCTGTCGGATAGCTAAGAAATGAGCCAATTTTGTTAGTCTGTCAACAATAACCCAGATAGCATCGTGACGTCAAAACATCCTCAGTAAACTGATAATAAAATCCATAGTGAATTTCTCCCACTTCCATTCTGGAATCTCAAGTGGCCTCAGTTTTCCTGCCAGAGCCTGATGTTCTGCTTTTATTTGCTGACACTGGAGACATCAATTAACAAACTCTGCTATCTCCTGCTTCATATGTACCCACCAATACAACTCTCGCAAATCTCGATACATTTTCGTACTACCAGGATGAACTGTTAGAGGAGAAGAATGAGCATTTATCATCACCTCGTTCTTCAACTCTGCAATATCTGGAACACACAGTCTATTCCGACAATATAATACACTAGTATTATCAAGTCGGTGTAAAGTAGGTACCTTTCCTCGCTCTACTTTCTTCTTAATCTACATCAGATGATCATCTTCTTTTTGACGCTCAGCAATCACATCTCGCATATAAGGTCTAACTCGAATATTAGCCAACAATTGAGCTTTGACAAAATCCAACTGC
>CANYCX010170640.1:0-18535 GCA_948193385.1 Breynia disticha f. nivosa | reverse complement strand
ATTATTAATTAAAATAATTCGTGAAAAATTTATGTACATTTTTAGACATTTTCATGTAAAATTTCGTCAATTATCGAAATTTTAGGATGTTACATATATATATATAGAAAACCCTCAGGCCCCAATTTCTTTACAGACAATCGGAAGTGAACTATATAGTTTGACAACAAATCCAAACTAAAATATAAACATAATATGTACATCAAATGTACAAGTCCAAAAGCTGAATCCTGGAGCCAGATCTCTGTAGATATTGCAACAAGCCTTTGATCACAAACAGCTGCAATCCAAGTAGCAACTACCTAGATCTACACATCATTTAAACAATCAAAGGGGTGAGTATACAATTATACTCAGTAAGTGAAATACAATGTATCAAATAAATGAAGTGCAAGGGAATAGCACGAGGTTTGCTAGATGAACACGGGCATGCTCATGTCATTCTTCTCAGTTGGCACGTCGTGCCATTTTCAACATAAGATGTGATCACTATTAAATTCTCAGCCAGTACAAATCTTGCTCTATTGAGCACGAGTTTGTGCTCGTTATCTTTTCCAGGTGATCCAACAACACGTGGGCGTGCTGGCCAACACGATGGGTGTTCTGAGCTACTAACTTTACCATTCCAATTCTGTTTTGGTTCCCTATTTATAAGAGTTAAGTGCTTTGATTACAATTCATTATCAGCAACATAAATGTACCATATTAGTGTGCATAATACATAAAACACTTAGATAAAGAGTCCAATCAAAGATCAAAGCACAACCAAAACACAATATTGTATCTTAAACAATTTGTCATCCCAGCATTCATACATCAGTAAGCAATAGGTAAACAAACCAAATATGAATGCTAATGTGCATATGAATGCCATGCAATCACATGCGAATTCCCTGGGGTCTTTCTTTCTCTTTTCATTTTCATTTTCTTTTCATTTTTTACTCGATCACAGATCGGCATCGAGAATCTCTCTTGGCATCGAGAATCTCTCTCGGAATATCATCGGTCCCAGACTGGCATCGAGAATCTCTCTCGGCATCGAGAATCTCTCTAGGAATATCATCGGTCCCAGACCGACATCGAGAATCTCTCTTGGCATCGAGAATCTCTCTCGGAATATCATCTGTCCCAGACTGGCATTGAGAATCTCTCTTGGCATAATCCTCAGGCCCAGCCTAGGATATCAGCTCAGTGTCACACAATCAAGCAACAAAATGAATGGAAAATGCATTCAATGGCCAACTCTCAATCACAAGTATGCTCAAACATGCTCAACAAAGCAATACATGCTTTCATATCAATTCTCAATATCGAACAAGGCATATAGCCAAAATGAGCATGCCAAATCAATCACATATCAACCATATATCAACATGGGATAAAAGGAGCATACTATAACATTTTATATCTAATATGAATAACAAGGCAAGAATCATATCAAGTCATATCACTAACATCACATGCTTATATAATCATAACCACAAGCAAGAAATACAATTCAAGCTTTGAGAATAGTTAATTAGAACATTTATGAGCATTCTTTAATTCTTTTCTTATCGTTAAGCTTTCAAGCTTCTTTCTATTCATTCTCTTTGTTAGATTACTTTTCCAAGTGTATAAACACTTATCATAATAATAGTAAGCAAAACATACTTACTTGGAAGACCCTTATAAATCCCTTACCTCAAATAACATGCAAAGTCGGACAACGCCGACACCAACTCAATCTCTTTCCAATTCGTGTCTATATCCTCTTAGGCAAAAACAAGCATAACAAGGCTATCATTAACAATCTTTTACTGAATTCATATCTACACAGCCCCAATCTTTCTCTAATCAATTTCTCAAACCTTTCTTAAGAGGTAAGTTCATTCATATCCTCTTTCCAATGCTCTAAAGCGATCTCAATAGGTTAACCACTCTTAAATCATTATCTATTATATCTCCAGCAATCAAACTTAACTTCTTAACTTCATAACATCATTGATTCAGTGAGCTTAATTCCAATCTCTGTGCAAAAGAAGAAGAAAGCTTACCTTAGATGACTTTGGGCTTTGATTCTTACAAGAAACCAAGTTTCTTCTTGTTGGAATTCACCTCCTGAGTGTTTTAGGGTTTCTCTGATTCACCTGCTAGCTTACTTTGCTCTATTTGAAAGTGAATCAATCAGCATACGTACTATTCGATTAAACTCAGCATACACAACCTCGAGCACGGGTCGTGCTAAAAGGTCATGCTGAAAGGTCGTGTCGTGCTTTTCTGGCACGAGTTCCTGTTCCGTCGTGCACGAGCTCGTTCTGTAATAAATTCATCACGAGAGCGTGCTTATTTTCCAGGATGAGCACGATGTCGTGCTGATCATCCTTCATGAGCACGAGGGCGTGCTCATGTTCGTGTTGTCTATTGTTTTTCATAATTTTACCTAAATCAATCCGATTCGATCCTGTTTTATGCTATTTTTCATATCTTTTAATTCCTATAATTTTCAGGACATTACATAGCTTATCTTCATAATCTATGGACCAATGACTATCTTTGTTTTGGATTCGGCTTTGCCTTTTCCTTTGTCCATGGAGGATAGTGGACGAGCAAATTTAAAAGTAAGAATCGAATTGAGAACTCGGTCGCAAATATGATTCATATGTTGGATTTTGGCTAAATCATTCAGAGAGAAATTGTTTGTATATTGTTGATTAAGAAATTAGAAAATGATGTGTTCGCACTTAGAGATTGGTTGCTTTGGGAATCTATAAGAAAAAATTGAGAGAGATTAATTGTAAAGAATAGTTTGAGTGTCGATGTATGAGAAAATAAATAAAATTGGTAAAAAGAGAAAAGAAAATAAGGACCTAACGGTACCGTTGGGATGACTTTGACCGTCTATAGATCAACGGCGAAGATAGACTAAATTTAAAGAAAGATAAACTAGATCCGTAGTCTAACCCGAAACCAAGTTCGACCTTCCAACATTGCATTGAAGTCTGACAAGCTGTTGTAAACCTTTTTATCATGTTCCTGACTCGATGTTACATTCTGGAATATTCAAGGCCACGCTGCAACAACTGAGAAACACTTGGAAACCCAAAACAACAATGTGATGATTTTTAATATGAGAATTGTCTTCGTTGAGAATCTTTCTTATTTTACTGAATTTAATAAATTACACAAAATTAAACACATTTTTTTACTGAATAGATTAAATATTCATATTTAATTTTTTACTGCATTTAAAATTGCCTAATTGAGTCTCAATTTGTGGGACATGTAGTAAAACTCCCCAAACAATGTTTCTGCAATTTTGAACATTAAATTCATAGAATGTCTGTTGTGCAAATTCTAAGCGTCTCTACAGCGTTCCCCGTACATTATTTTAGCACAATGTGGCAGAAGGGTGGGAAGAGTAGACATTGCGCCGATAAATGCAAAGCCAAGACTTGAACAAACATGAAAAAACAAAGGAGTAATTATGTTACCGACAATGCCTTGTGCTTGATTCCACAACATAAAAGTAGGCTACTGCTTCTTCCACTCAACCCTTAAATCCAGAAAGAAATTTTACAATACTCATTAGCCTAAAATGAAATAATATTTTATTCCCATATGTCAAAACAAATCCTAACTTAACTTAGTCACATGAATAATCTGAAAGTTCCTACACTTGAATCCTAGCTATACTTCTCTAGAATATTTCTTTATAGCTCTCCCTTGCCATTTATCAGTCTGCAACAAAAAGACTGGCTCTGAAGCCAAAGTAGTAAACTAAAATACTTCTTCTACTCATTCTAGACAAACAAACAAACATGTACTAGTGATTACTGTAGCACAGTTCAATAATTCATATTGCACTTTACCAGCACAATCATTAAAAGATTGTGTAACAAGAACAGTTGGTCTATGGAATAATTGAACAATCATTAAAAGATCGTATGAAATAATTCATATAGGCTTTGCATCAACACTAACTCTTCCAAAAGACTCGCACAAGTGAACAGTCATCACCTGAAGCAACAGTCATTCAACAGCATTATTATAAAAAGCAGAATTGATTGCAGAATAAAAACTTTAGTATTTTCTATGTTATCCTTGTAACCTTATTTATACATATCTTGCACCCAATCACCACCTTTGATGAACAAAAATGAAAAACTTCGAAGCAGATACCAAAGGATTTTTTTTTGTTCTGAACCATCCGGTATCCCAAGCCGATGGTATGAACTAATCCGGGTTCGCTCCGGGAGGCTATGGAACTGGCCAAGGGGAATTTTGCGCTTGGCAGGATTCGAACCCGGGTGGTTAGCGTAAGAACAAACCCCACAAAGTGCCCATTGTCATCTGGGCTACCCCTATACCAAAGGATCTAATAAGCAACGAACATCTATGAATATTTCATTGAGCCTCACTGGGACAGAAATTAAGGAAAGCAACATATTATTATAAAAAGTTAATGGATGAAATGATTCATATATTCTCCACTATAAGCAAATGTATATATAGTATGCCTTACAACTTATTGCCATGAGCTTATTCAAGAACAAGGTAGCTCTAAAGAAGATGGATCGGAGAAAGCACCGCCTCCTTTATGACTCTACTCCTGTGTTGATTACATCCTATAAATTAGCAGTAAATTCCTATTCCTACTTCTTGATCTTCTTTTGCTTCTTCGGTCCAGGAACTTCCAATCTCCCAACAGAACATCCACACCTCGCTCGAAACACAAGAACAGCCCTTCCATTACGTGGTGCCATCTTCTTCAATTCAGCCTCCAATTCACGATGATGATCACGGGGCAATTCAAATAATCCCCTCTTCACACCATCCTTTACCAAGGTACCATTAGAATTTTTTGTGCACTCCTCTGTTTCCAACTGAATATCGAATTCGGCAGCCTTTCTTAACCCTTTGCAAGTTGGATTCCCACATTTCCTAGTTGTACACAAAAGCACTATCCAAGCAGCTAATGCAGCACAAAAAGTACTAACCCCTATAGATCCATATATCATGGGGTTTCTCATAACCTCATCTTTAACAACAAAATGAACAGCACCAGCAAAGTCAATAAAATTCACTGTCATGAATTTGACATAAGGAAACAACAAGAATCCACAAGCACCAATAACAGCAATCAAAATAACAACATCAATAACCGCGGATCGAGACAGATCACAAACAGTTGAATTGAAGCAATTCGACTGGTTATTTGCCTTCCTATGCTTGTTAACATGATTGTGATTCTTTGATTTCATATTCAACTCATTCGACTTCGCAAAATTAGCCATAGAAGTCACTGATTGGTCAACGGAGTTGCAGACCGAAATTGAGCTATGGTAATAGACCATTTCAAATCAAACCCCAATTTTCAATAACTCAATACAAAATCCAAATTAACCCACCAATCTTAACCAATCCAAATCAAATAAACAAATAAACCCACCGATCAAACACCAAAATCAGATCAACCCGGCTCACAAAAATCATAAAAGATCAAACCTTTACACTCTTCAGGACCTCAAACCTGTCGGAGCCAAAACCTGAAACCACCACAACCATATATAATTCAATACAAATAAAGAATAAGAAATAGCATATATTTGATGAAAAGAAATTTTTGGGTTAAAAAGGCCGGCTATGAAGAGCGAGAGACATAAAGAGAGAGTTTTGGATGTGTTTTATTGTTATTTAGGTTTCAATTTAATAATAATTGAATGAAATGAACCTGTTTTGGAGCACTTGGTTGGCCACTAGTACATAAGGGTGGATCGGTGATATCATACGCGGAAATGAAAACAATGCGATCACGTACGAGAAGATGTGAAGAACTGGGAAACAAAGAGGAGGGAGGGAGTCTTGTGTGGGCTATAAATGTATTTTGGGTGAGTGGGCTTTTTGTACTAATGATGTGTAAATAATTGGTCAAATTACATATATATAACTCTAAAATTATCATCTTTTCGTAAATAATACCTTAAGAAAGAAATATAAAAAATGTGATTTTAAATGATTTTATTGTCTATATTAACACATTATATATACACCAAATATCCTGCACATCAGAAACAAAGCCACCTTCTCTTCTGACATCCTTAAGCCTGTTTCCGTCCCTTCTATGCTTCATTCTTTTTTTCCGCTTAACCAAACACGCAATTGTGACGGCGTTTTAGCTCCGCTTCTTGGTGTTCAAGTCACTGAGCTTGTTGATGGCATCTTCATAGGCTGTACGATGAATCATTGTTGTTGGAGATGGCTCATCTGGAGTTTCTTTAATTCTTGGTCTACGATCTCTAGCAAACACAAAACAGGTTGTAATTGAGCTCTCCAATCGCCGGTATCCATAGTGACCTCAGTAGCCACCGCGGCTCCAGTGCCACCGCCACCAGGGGCAACTGCTCTCCAATTGTTGCTTTCCATGATCAATCTAACAAATTATTAACCTGAAGAAATAAAAAAAAGAGTGATGGATCGAAATTTGAAAGCACGTGTAAGGTACACAATCATGAAAGAAGGATGAAAACAAAAATGGGGTTTATATTGAGATGGGGTTTGTGGAAAATGTTTGTAAAACGTGTTAAAATAGAGACAACTTTAATTGAGATGCAAAACAGGGAAAAAATCTTTTTAGGGAAGTAGCTCGTGTCCTTTGTTCTAAATAATTGGAACAAAGGTCATCCAGCATTATCTTAAAACTATAACTTTTCATTTTAACAGGTCAGTTAAACATATTTCTATAATAATATTTTTTTGGAACTATTGTCATATTTACTGCAGTATATATTAAGTCGAAAAACACTGTATTTTCACAAAGGAGCAACCAAAACTTGTGTCCAGGTTAATAAACCTTACACCAACCTTCTCCTTCTCGTGTTTTTGTGTTCAGCCTCATGCTAACCTTGAATTCTTCACCATCTTTTCCTGAACCTGGAGGGTTTACTGCCGCCTCAATGTTTCAAACACTGGTAAAAGAAGATATCTACAATATCAAACCACTTCGATCTAGGAAGAGTAGAGTTTGTTTTCTGGTTTCACTACTTGTTTCATTCTTCATCTCTACTTCTCATGGTTTCATCCTCTTCTCTTCTCTCAAACATACCCTTGAAGTCACTGCTTCTTCTCATCCAAACAGTCCCCTTCCATCCAAAACAAAAAGCAACACACACCCATTACAGTTTATTTTGACTGAATCTGGTCACCTAAATCAACATTTCAGATCAAACTTCAAGCAAAAACATACACACAATGTGTCGCGCTTTGAAGCGAAAATATAATCCAAATAATTCCTCTCATTCCCCATTGAAAAACAATTACTTAATCAATTTGTTCATTTTTAGTATATCAGTTCAATTGAACATGAACTAATTCTTATTTTTGTTCAGGTAAATCAAGGAAAAAATTAGTAACGGATTTGCAAAAGATTGATGACTTGTTTGGACGATATGCGAATGCTTCAATTGGAATGATTGAGTACATTTACGTAATTTCCATTAGTTAGTTGATTTTAAGCGAGGTGTTTAAGCTAATGTGGATTGTTTATGTTTGATTGAATAGTCCTGAAGGATTTGAAGCGCTTTGTTCGGAAATGAATGTGGAGCATACTGACATTAGACTCTTAATGCTTGCTTGGTATATGTGTTTTTTATCTGTTTGTTAATGGATTTTATTGAACTTTGTTATTTTTTCGTACTATTTAGTGTTATTCATTCGGATATAAATGTGGAGCATACTGATGTTATTTACTGTTATTTGATTTAAAAAATAGAGTTTTACTTGCTGAGCTATTGTCAACTTGTTGTCATCTTTGTAGTCAATTTTTGTCAACTTTTGGTTGACTTTGTTCTTGTATTTAATTTGACAGAATTTGACAGTGGTAAGTATTACTGATTTGGGAATTAGGGTTTGATTATTTATTTTTTTAATTTTTTGTTTTAACGTTTTGTGAACTTGTTGTCATCTTTATTTTTCTACTACAAGTTGACCATAAGGTGACAACTCATCGAAAAAATATGAAAAAAAAAACTTATATGTGGCAATATAGGGAATAGAATCATCAAAGAGGGCATCCTTGGGATTTCTTTCCTAAGATGGGATTTATAAAAAATGGTACTTTAAAAATGACATATGTGTAATTTGACCAAATGATTGAGCCAATGACATATATATCTTTATTAATTAGGTCAATTTACACATATATCATTTTTAGAGTATCATCTTTCATATATGTTATCTTAGGAAGGAAATCTCAAGAATGTCACCTTTAATAATTCTATTCCCTATATTCTCACATCACTAATGTTGGCACGTTTAACGTGATTGATTGAGAGATAGATGCTAGCTACCCTCTTGAAATCCGATGCCATGTGAGCTCCCATGCTCTCCCTAGACTCCGATATCACTGCTGATGCTCCTCCGGGAAGCTCTTTGAACGGCTGCGCCACCATTATATCATAACTTATCATCTAGAACTTATCATATTCACTGTATCACAACTATTTATACTGCATTTATTATATCATAACTTGTCATCAAATTAGATAAACTGAACCAGACCTAAATGCACTTATGGGTAACAAGTAATAGGCCGGTGACCTTTTGGGAAGTAAAGTCGAGAAATCAGTTCTGAAGAGAGAGAAAGAAGGGGATTGTGAGCGTTCTGCAGAGGATGGAGTGATGGGAGTAGTTGGGCGAGAAAGAAAAGGCGTGGTTGGAGAGAGAGAAAAAGAAGGGGATGAGATGAGAGGACGAGAGATAAATGTAACTTTTGAAAAATTGAATAAATATTTTATTATTTATAGGTGATGTTTAAGGAATAAGTTTAACAAAAGATGGTATATAAGGGATATGTACATTTAGGATTCTAAAAAAGGAAAGTGGTAGTTTTAAAATGATGCTAAATGACCTTTGTTCCATTAATTACGAACAAAGTACATACGTTGTCACCCTAAAATGATTCTTTTCCTATTTTGACACCTCAAAAAAGATATCTTTAAGTAACACTGTTTTAAATTATTGTCAAAAATCTCATCCATATATATAAGCTATATTTTAGTTTTTGTCCACATCACCTATTTTTTCCTCTATTATTTTTTCTATCTCCCACACTCCAACTTCATTTCCTCTTTCTCCCCTCCATCTGAACACCCCTCACCATACCTTTTTCCCTTCTTTTAACTCCACCATGTTCTTCTATCTTCTTTCACATCCCCTCACAGTCAGAAGCTTCCACCTCTGCCACTTCTCATCTAATATTTTTTTACTCCTCTTCAGTTTTAGTTCATGGTTTAATATTATAGCTAATGATGTTGTTATGGAGTTAGTTTTACTTAGGAGATCTGCAGAGAATACAGAACAATAGGTGAAATCATTGAGATGTGAATGTTCTATATGTTTACAAGAATGATTTGTGTATTTGCCTTTTGTTCTGAGAATTTTTGTAGATTCCTTCTTTAATAAAATATTTTTGATGATAAATCATAAATTCTAAAATTATTCATTCTATTTAAATTAAATTTTTGTTGATAATGGATATCTTATTTGTAGGATCCCCTAAAAACATGATGTTTTAGCAATTCAAACAATAAGAAACAACATCATGGCCTCCACTCTGTTAGCTACAATTTCAATTACTTTCAGTTCACTTATTGTGTTTTTGTAAGCTTATCAGATTCTAACACTGTTTCTTCTTCTGTTTTCAGTGGTAGATTTGTAGATTTTAATCAGCTCGAATTTTTTCATTTACTTTCAAAGACTTTGGTTCTTCTGCTCTGTGCTCTCTTTACACTTTTTTTCATTTCATCATCTAAAGTTTCTCCTTTAGATGAAAGTAATGTTCTCAGACACCTTACATTTTGCTTTCCTAAATGATATTTCTTGTTTCTTCTTTGTAATTTTTAATATTTGATATTATTTGATTGCATCTAAGTACTTCATTAAGTACGTAAGATTGTGACAATTACTGTAAGATCGTGACAGTTGCTATAGATGTAAACAAGCACACAAGAATTTGTTTTTGCTCACTACATTAAACGTAGAAAAAATACTTTGTTGAATCCATTTCAAGAAAAGAATTATTTTCAATTGCAATAAAGGTTAAAAGAATTATGTTCGATTATGAGAAAGGTCTAAACATAAATGACAAAAAGATAGTAAAAAAGTTCAACAAGTTGACAACAATATGACTTAAATAAAAAAAGTTTTACCATTTTACAAAAGTTTTATTTGGTTTTAAGAGTGGTATAATGAGAAAAATATTTGCATACTAGTTGACTATACTCAAAAGAAATTCTTCTCTTATTTTACCATTTTTGTATTAATCTAGCAATAACAAAATTATTTTCAAAAAATTTAATATGCATTAATTGATGATAAGTTGACTATGATGTGACAGTTCATTGAAAGAAGTATGTAAATAAAGGTGCAGATAATCGATTCTTGTATTATGCATTAATTGATGATAAGTTGACCATAATATGACAGTTCATTCAAAAAAATATGTAAACAGAGGTATGTATACAAAGATGTAGATAATTGATTTTGTATTACGAATGTAGTTTGTGAAAAATATTATGAAATAAAAAAGGTCAGCATTTATTATGGACATATTAAGTTTAGAAAAGTTGATTATAAGATGACAATTTTTAAAAAAAAATAGGAAAAGAGGTGTAACATTCTCATCCTTAAATCCTATAATTAATAAAATAATTAGAATGATTAATGAAATTAATAATTTAGTTGATAAATTAAAGAAACTAGAGGTTTAATACGAGTTGATTTATAGTTGATGAAGGTTACATGTAAAGAAGGAGCAGTTGCAGAGAAATTAAAAGTACAGGGGGTGGAAGTAAAGTACAAGGAGTGGGAACTACCCCCTGTAATTCAATATTATAACGTGTAGTTTTCTAAAAGTACAAGGGGTGGCCAAAGAGTGCAAGGAGTGGCATGAAAGTACAATGGGTGGGCACGACCCCCTGTACTTCAATACCACCACGTGTATTTCAAAAAAGGTGGCACCAATTCATTAACTTTGAAACTTGAAGAAGGTGGTGGCCAATTTAAGGGTTTTAAAGGAGGCTGAGTGGAATTAAAAGCAGAATAAAATGAATTGAGGCAGAAAAGAGAGAGAGTAAGGGCAAAAGAGATGAGAGAGAATAGAGAATTTGAGAGTATATTTTAGGGGAAACGAGCTAATAATCGAGCCAGAGACACTTAATCAATCGTAAAATCGGGCAGCGAATTGATTACTATAATTGATACTGGAAAACCACGGTGTAAACGGTAAGAAAACAATATTGGATTTTTGTGTATAAATATATTTTTAATATTTATATTTATAGAGTATATCGTAAATGGTTATATAGGTATTAAGTTAACGACACAGGATCAGAGGGTAAGGGAGCTCCGAAAAATTACGAAAAAATAGGTGAGCAATCCATACTCACTTAAATATAGTTTTATGTGTGATCACTTAAAGAAAAAGATAATAAAAAGGATATGTTATGATAATTGTGTGATTAGTTAGAGATATGAATTATATGAGAAATGTTAGAATTTGCTAGAGTGTGAGAAATTGCTGACGGGGTGTGCAGGAGTTGCACATATGCCATGATATGGATACTCGAAATGTTTGATTTAATGATTGATTATGATTTTAAAATGAGTGAAACATGCACGTAAATCACCGTGACGATAACTTTATATTTCGCATGGAAATTGGAAGCATATACATATGAACGAGTGTGATGATGTGATAGGAATAACATAGTTATAGGTAAAATTCCTATAAAGATAACTAGACAGTGTGGTTATTATAATATGAACATAATCATACACAAGATACAAGGAGAATGAATCAAAAAGTACATTTAAAAGAGCTATATTAAAAGAAATACGATAAGGAAGTTTGTGACCATTCATGAGTTCAGCTCCACAGAAATGATCTTATTAACAAGAAATATGATTGTATTTCTTAAAAGACAATGAATAAACTTAAATGTGAGTTTATATAATTTATATATCAGATAATAAATAATTGAGTGGTATTATAAGTAGTGGTGAATAATATGGTAAAACAGGAAAATAAATACATAGGTATGTGAGTAATCTACTCACTTTAAATGCATGTTATGATTTATTGGTATTATGGATATTTGAGAATGAATAATGTATAAGTGAAAATAGATAGATATGATCGTAATTGATTGAAAGAAATTGAATAGTATACGAATATGAAAATGGAAAGTGAACAGGTACAGGATATGAAAAGTGAAAAGGTACGTGAACGCTGTATATGTGTGATTTATACATGTATGATATACATACAGTGGTTACAGGATCACAGCTTCGGCTGTATAGGTTATTAGCATTGATCACAGTTTCAGCTGTACAGGGTCACAACTTTGTCTATATAGGTTGACAGCTTCAGCTGTATAGGATTGCTTGTTTTATATGAACGATACTGTTACAAATATGATTATGATTGTTGATGATTTGATCGAAAGTGATAGGAAAAAATTACGATATCTGGATATGAAGGAACTAAGGATAAGTTCTATAGTTAAATAAAACAGATAGATTATGGATAAAATCGTAAAAATACTTAAATGGATTAATCCTTATATATGATTACTCGTAACTCACACAACTGCGATATATGTGTTTCAGGAACAGGAAAAGAATAGAAGTTCACAGAAGTTAAATTAGCAAGTGGGTCAGCTGCCGCTCCTCAGCACTTCCTCTCTCTACAGTCAAACATGAATATATATATATATATATATATATATATATATATAGTTATATGTACAGATAGTTGTTGCATGATATGCATGTTTTTCTGATTGTATGATAAATTTATACAGATGATATGAAATGATTATTAAATAAAATGAAATAAATAGGTACGATTTATAATAAGGTTGATAATTGGTTAATTACAGGGATAAAATAGTTGCATACAAACCATGCCTGAAAAACATGAGTTATGTATTGTAGATGAATAGAAATATTGTAGTATAATACGGAGTCGTGCCCATTGGACGCATTAGACTAACATAATCTATGTTCTATACCGAGATACAGGCTGGGCTGTATACTGTTATACGTATACCTGACGTATGATTTTCATAAAAGTATTATTATTGGAAAAAGATTTTTCAATATTCCCCATCTTAAGTAATATAAAGGTTAATCACATGATTAAATACGTAATAAGTATATGATGTTTTATAGCGTGTTTTTTAGGTAGCACGGTCGTGCCAACTTGAGCACGGTGGCGTGCTCATCATTACTGAAGAACAAGGCTCTAGCACGGGCTAGTGGTTTCAAAACGGGCAAAGCACGAGGCTGTGCTGATCAACACGATGGGTGTGCTGACCTTCTATTTTGCACATATTACTTTCATTTTTAAGGTACAAATTGCAGTAAACACGTTATCAAAGGTTCTACTTAACCATGACATTTTTGGTACCAAATCCACAACAAATAACACTCCATTTAACACATTTCTTACCAAACATGCTTACACACAAAGCCATATCATACACATGATAACCTTACTATTGACACTCACTTAATACATTCATTAACCATGTCAAATTACAATTACAGCAGCTAACAAACATAACAAGTATAACTTAACATTTTCAACATCCATAACATCAAACAAGAGTGCTCAATTAAGTATGAATGGATTATGAAATGCAAATAAAATGCCAATGAAAATCACATGCAATATGCCCTCTCATTTTATTTTTTCTTGGACCCAATCGGACATCGAGCTCTCGCTTGAAATCATCATCGGGCCTGGCCCGACATCAAACTCTCACTTGGAATCTCACGGCCACGAGTCATATACAAATGCTAATGCAACACATAAAGTCTTAGGCAATTCATTATGGCCATCAATATCAATCAAGTGCATACTTATGCTTTTCATACTCATAGTTCACAAGAACATAGCAAAGACTATCATCAATGCATAATCAAGCCATCAAGCTCACATTTATCAAATGGTATCGCAATTGCATAACACTATGCCTTCTAATCATTAAATATCAATTTATACCTTTCACACATCTTAAAGTTCACAAGAACATGGTATAAAGAAATCAAAGGCATAATCCATACATACATCATAAGAATATTTTATGATTCATCATCAACTAAGGCAAAGGCATATCATGTCAGCATCTCATAAGTTCATTTCCATACAAGGATTATTTCCATAAGCCAAAGACTTATTCATACAAGCAAATCAATTTCACAAAAGATTATGTACAAAATATAATCAAGCTCAACATAAGCAACTTCATATTATCATTCAAAGATCATCAAAACTCATAAATCAATCATATTAAGCAAATCCATTTAAAGACACATTTTCTACCATTTCAAACACAATTGTATCTTTCTCATGTATAATTAACCATACAGATGCAAGACATACAATGGTAAGTGTAAACGACACTTACCTCACAAATTCGCAAAGTCAGGGTTGCGGTTCAACTCCCATTCAAGGTTCGTAAATCACCTCCAATAAGCAAATTATCATTCAAGGCTGTTAATTAACTCATTCTATATCTATAAACTCAAATTTCAGCCTTAAGAATCAAACTCTTTGGTTTTCTTTATTTACTTTCAATAACCGATTCTCCTTAATTCCGTTCTTTACATGATTTAAGTGTTATAAACCATCCACATGAGTTCAACCAATTCAAATTCAACTAAACAACATTAATTAAACAAATAATCCAGCTCCTCTCCATCCTTTCCAAAATTTCTCACAACCACAACTCATAAGCTTACTCAAAATTAACTCTAAGATTCTTACCTTAGTGAAATTTGCAAGAATTTAGCTTCCTCCTTGCTTAATCACACTCACCAGCAATTTCTAGGATTTCCTCTCGTAAGTTTTGATTTGTTTGTTCTATTTTTTGCAATGAATCAGGGTCAATCGATATTTTGTTTTAACTTTCCAGTCGACACGCCCATAAGCACGGGTCGTGCTCCAAGTCGTGTCCTGCTTTTTTGGCACGAGTTCTATTTTGTTCGTGCACGAGATCATTCTGATCATTTCCAACAAAGATGATCACGCCCTCTGGCACGGTCGTTCTTTAGCCTATGCTCATTGCTGTTTTCAGCAACTTTTCAATTTCCATTCCGATTCAATTCTATTTTAACCTATTTTACATATAGATTAATTCTATCAATTATTGGAGAGTTACAAACTTTTCTTAAATTTCTGTATAATGTAATTTTCTTCAATTTTCTTAAATTAAATTTCTTTATTACATATGTGGAGCGCTGCATCCAAATATAATTCACAATTTATAACATGTTTTCTTAAATATGTAATTAATAGCCTCGTAAAATTATTCATATCGGACAATGACTTTATATTATGAAACAACAAAGACGCATACTGATTTTCAATATCAACTTGTGATTTGGCATTACTAAAAGCATTAATTTTCAAAATTTTTAGTGTCTAAATATCTTCATGATTTTTTGACATTTCTTTGACCTTGCATATGTTATCAGAACGCAAGTTATTTGCCTAACCTTGTTGACATCAAAAAATTATTTGCCTTATTTACCATATCAAGTATATGAGCAAAAATATCATGTTCCTGAAAGAAACTCCTAGAAATTGAATTTTTTAATAATTTGGTATGCATAATGTCAACTATTGCAATGAGGTGATTAATGCTATTTTTATTAGAATATCTTTTGGGATATCAAACAATGACTTATCATCATTGTTTCTGCCTACTTTGCCATCTTTAATAAACTCCACTAAGAAAATGATTTTATTTTATATGATTGGGTCCAAACTACCATAAAGAAGTCTTATAATACTCATGTCAAATTGAGAAACTTGCATAAATATGAAGTGCTTGAACACTACAAAAATCTGCAGATTTAGTGACCAATAATTAGAGGCCAACCAAATATGGTTATTATTTTTACGATCATGTGGACTTTAATTTTTAAGAAAAAAACATAATGACCATGTGGTCCTTGAAATGACGCCACCAGGTATAGTGACGTGGAAAACTTTGGGACATGAAGTTCATAATCACGTGGTTGCTAAGTTGCATATAATGTTAGTTGGTCACAAATAATTGGGCAGGAGTTTAGCTAGAATGGTTACAACCACATGGAAGTAAAGTAGCATTTACATAGTCGCTAAATAATCAATGATCACGTGGTTGCTAGTTAGTGTCCATGTTTGTTTGGTTGCAATTAGCAATCGTAAAATATTATTAGAGATGACAACAGGGACCGGGAACTTGGGGGACCCCTTCCCCCGTCCTTGAAACCCCAAACTCAAATCCATCCCTGCCCTCATCCCTGTCAGGTATCAGGATCCCCATGAGGATCGCTGTCCTCGTCGCATAAAATTTGCATTGTTATGTGTGACTGTCAGTTCTCTGCCCAGGTACACGGTCATTGTCACTGACTATGTACTCATTTACCCGTGACCGTATAGAGTGTAAATGGTAGTGTACTATGTTGTTTTGCTACACAGACATTTTGTTGGCTGTTTAATGGTTGCTCTTTGTCCGTACTTGTACAAATGGTCGCGTAGCATGCCAGAATGTCTATTTTGATGTATAAAATTGTATATTGTGTATGCATTACGTGTGACATTAATTTTATATGAGTTAAATGTTGTTTAATCATATTTATGAATGTCATACATGATTTTAATATATCGTTATTTTGTGTGAATGAATTATGTCAAAATTGGATATCAGAAATTAATTGTTAAGTTGGTATAAAGCACAAACCTTTTAGCATTTGAAGTAGGGTTTTAAGGAATGAGTCATTTGATAAGTTCATTAGGTCTCAGTCTAAGCTCATCACTGGGATTTCCTTGATTAATCTAAAAAATTTTTTCCTTAATGGGCCAAATATACTAATCCTTAAAATTGGACTTTTGCTTTAACCATGAATGACTTCTATTTTATGATGTACAAATTTATTTTGAATGAATGGGTTCGCATGGTGTGAAACTCATTTTTCAAAACTCATTTATCCTGATAAACCATAATTAGATAAAACTAATAATAAATTAGAGTGAAAACAAAGGAGAGAAAAAGTGAAATATTTATTTCATAAACAAACTCAGCCCAGACATCAGTATCATAAAATATTTTACAGCAGAAATGGATACAAGTTTGAAAAAGTTTCAAACTCAAAATATAAATATTTACAAAATATGTACAAATATGTACAATCTCAAAAAATGGAAGCACACAAAACATATTTATGGAGCTCGACCTCTGACAACAGGTATCTGGCGTAAGATCACTGCAGCTCTAGTCCAGTGACAGTTATCTGTGTCCTGCGCATCATTTAGACAATTTAAACAAAGGGTGAGTATTTCTGAATACTTAGTAAGCTTCTCACACAATAATTAATTCGTATAATTTAAATGAGCACAGGGACGATCAATATCCCAACACGAGATATGATTCTACTCTATCCTAATCAAAGAATCATTTCAAAACATTATCATATAATTTCCGAAACATTTGCAATTCAAACCAATCTCAAATCATCATAATCAAATCTCAGTATACGAATGAAACATCACAACAATATCCAATCTTCATAAGGATAGTACAAATATGAACATAATTTTCAACGTTCAATAAGCATTCATAATCATTAACACGAATCAAACATTCTATGAATGAATGCAACTCAAATGCAAATGAATGCTATGCAATCACATGCGAATGTCTGTCTCGGGGTCTTTCTTTTCTTTTTCATTTTCTTTTTCTTTTTCTTTTCTTTTCATTTTTTCCTCGATTCCAAACTGGCATTGTACCCAGCACGGCATTGAGCTCTTGCCCAGAATCATTGTTCCCAGACTGGCATCGAGATCTCTCTCAGAATATAATCAGGCCCAGCCTATATCTCAATATCCGTGTCACATAAGAAATGCAACACAATGAATGATCAATGCATTCATATATCAATAACTCAATCACGTATGCTTAACATGCTCAACAAAGCAATCATATGCTTTCATAAATATCTCAAGCTCGTATGAATATAAATCAAGATATCAAATACAAAAGAGCATGTTACTAATCACATATCAACCCAAGGTCAATATAGCATAATAGCATACAAATCCAATCAAACATAGTTCATAAAAATGAACAGCAAGGCAAGTATAATCAACATGCCAAATCAATCGCAAAGTATAGTAAAATCATCGTAATGTTCCTGAGAATATGGCATAATAATAATAAGCTTTTCCAAGCTTATGATCAATAATCAAACTTTGTATCAAACTACCAAGAATCAACCATAACAAAACATCAATCAACATTCAATCAACCATATGTCAACTAAGACATATATCCATCAATACATTCGTTCCATTTCATATCAATCATAAATCAACAGCACATTGTCAATATGATTCATCTAGAACCTAGCAACTCAACATAGCATTATAGTCCCAATTCTAAACATATAGAAAATTGCCTAAAACAAAATATGAATCAATTTGTAAGTATAAGAACACTTACCT
>CANYCX010170639.1:0-13428 GCA_948193385.1 Breynia disticha f. nivosa | reverse complement strand
ACTATCCACTCTAAATCAACCAACTATCAACTCCAAATCAACCATTTCTCATACTCGACTTAGAACCTATTTTCCCCATCTTAATATAATTCATTCCAGTATAAAAATAGTTCAATTTCAGCTGAAATCATATCACTACAGCATTTATTTTCATCAATCTCATATATTTACTAAAATTACCAAAATCCAGAAATCAACCACTTGTCAACAATATGTAAACCTTAAGTTTATACCATTTTCTACCAACTTAACATACATAAATTTATCTCAACTTATTCCTGCATCAATTCCAACCACTCAACATCATAATTTCCAGCAATTATTTAGCATTCAAACTCATAAAAATTGCAACTATAAACCATGAATCAACCATATGTAAACCTTAACCATCTTACCTTCACTTTGGATGCAATTTCCACAGAATTTTTCCACCAAAATTTCTCTAGAACTTCTCCTCTGCTCAGCACCATCCCTTAATCATTTTCTCTGCTGAAAATGGGAATTTAATGGAGTAAAAGATACCCCTTTTTCAATCTGTCACCATTATTTTTTTCAATCTGTCTGGTAAGTACGCAGGGTGGCTCAAAACTACGCGGGGTGGTAATGACTCTGCGTTATTCGTCGTCCACTGCACGTACTCTACATGTCCCGAATGTTTTTTTTTAAATTTTAATCATTTTATTTCACGTCAACCTTCAATCAACCATTCGTATACCTTATATATTAACATTTAAATGTTAATTTATCATCATTTTATTGACGAAAAATTTTTAGAATGTTATAAATAAATATAAAATACCCACTTTGAGAACTTACTGAGTATAGCAAAACTATTGTTGAATCCATAGAGAGCAGTAAACTAACTATCTAAAAGTTGAAACTAATAAACTAAAGTGACAAAACGTTGCTTTTATGAGAAATTTATTTTAACGCAGAATGAAATTACTAAAATTAAAGAAAGCAGGGTTGAAAGCAACGACAGAAACTAAATAAGATAAAAATTCAATAATAAAAAGGCATAGTCAAGATATTATTTGGTGAATTTAATTCTATGATCATTAATACTAAAGATATAATTTATTGCAATTGAATAGGAAAGGTTGTGACACCAGTAAATGCTCAAGCATCCATTTTTCTTTAATTAATCAATATTCATGAGATAAATCGATAGAATTCAATTCTAAACTACATTAAAAATGATAGAAACTCAATCCGTCACTAACAAATTCTGGATACTTAGATTCATTAAAGTCAGATTACTCGATTCTATTAACAATGAGAGAACACATCATTGATATTATTATTAAACTATCGCAAAACTTCCAAGAAACATGGACACCCACAATTCTCAATTAGTAACCTATTGTCATAAAAAATAAATTAAGTGGTTGTCTTTTAATCAATATGACAATAACAAAACTAACAACATAAAAATTAAATAAATAATCAACTCTAATAAATCAAATTAAACAATAACCTCAAAAAAATATTCAATCAAACCTTAGAATATCTTAACTAGAGTGTTAGTTTAGCCTAACATGTTAAACTTGACACCAAGCATAATACATAACAAAAGGAATGAAAATACTAATTCAATCTTCAATCCAATGCATTATGGTGGCTAAGAGATGCTTTTCTCATGTTAAAAATTATCTTAGATATTTTTTCCTATGTTTTTAAGTCATTCAGCAGCCCTAAAGTGGTTATGGGCTACAATTTCCCGTGTTTTAGCTGAATGGGCCTTATCCCAGCCAAGCCCAATTAGTTTCCTCATTGAGTCTAATCTATCTTAGAACATCCCTTCATGACATGCCTATGCAGTGAGTTGTTTTTTGTTCTAAGTTGTTTCTTGAGATGATCTGATTATACTTTTAGCACGTCATCATCTTCCATAATATGCTTGTATAAAATCTTGCATAAAATGAACCACAATTATCCAAACACACAAGATAGAAAATTTTGCTAAAACACTAAAAATAATATAAATGTTCATGCAAAATGATGTAAAACACTTAACAAAAACATGCACAAAATACCACATATTAAACATTCCCATTCTTAGCTTTTACTCATCTTTGAGTACAACAAAATTTAAAACAATGTCTCACAAAGTAGCTCAATGATTGACAACCTAGAGCAAACATTTAACTTAGTAAATCTCAGAGGTAAACTGTAAGTATGTACAAATAACAATCACATATGTCACGAATTTAAAAAAAACACATATAACTCATTATAAAGCAATGTTTAATCATGACAATCAACCAAGACTATGTGTGTGAGTATATCAATATCCATAATGTTAGCAAAATGAAATCAACTATACTGTCATCATTAGCAAATAAGATAAGATCAAGAAAAGTGGCTATATAATGGATGTGTAAGTCATTCATGCAATTCATCCACCAAAGCATACAAAATACACACGCACACACGCACACAGAGATATACATACATACATACATGCATGCATACATACATACATACATACATACTGACATACATACATATGTACGTACGCACATACATATGTACGTACATACATACATACGTATGTACATACATACATACATACATACATACATACATACATACATACATACATATATATATATTTCAAATAATTAAGTATACTTCGTAAAAATACAAGTAATTATAACTAAACTTAGGAGAAAGAAACAAAAAGTTCCTTGAAAACAACACTTTGGCCCATTTCATAAATCTTATAAAATTTTAACATCGAAAACAAAAATATGTCTAAAACAATTCAAACAAAAAATGGATATATATACAAAAATGTACAAAGATCCAAAATTAAAACTCTTAAAATAAGGAGCTCGACCTCTGAAAATATTGCTCGTAAACCAGATCACTGCAGCTCTTGTCCAGTAGCAGCTATCTACGCCTTGCGCATCATTTAAACAATACAGACAAAAGAATGAGTATTTCTCAATACTCAGTAAGTTCTTAACACTATTTGGTATATATTAAGATTAAATACACTCCCAATCAATTATACACTCGGTCTTTTCGCATTTTCTCATTTAAAATGAAGCGTAGGAAAAATCAGAAGCTCCGCACGGGGGCGTGCTGAGCCAGCACGGGGTCATTCTGAGCCAAACTAGGGGCGTGCTTGACTTCTGATCTTTCGAAGAGCACGGGTCATGCCTCATTGAGCACAAGGTCGTGCTCTGAGTCTGTATTTCCCATTTTCCAACTGTTTTCTGTCAAGTTTAAGTGTAAACAAGTTTCTTTGAGTTAAGTACCTATTCAACATGTTTCATACATCAATTCAAACATGTTTATATTTCAATTCAATCAGACTTTCTTTTCTTACATCATTTTGTCACATATATGAACTATACTTCCATGTACACTTAACCTTTACTTATCATAAAGCATACACTTTCCAAGTATAACATGCATTTCCAATTATATCATCATATATAACTATTAACCACATAACTCATATCTTCACATCCAAAACAAAGCACAAACTATTCAATTTTACTTTAAGAAACTTTATATCATTCAATCATCAAACCATTCTCAAAATTCAACAAATAATCATTCATAAATCAAAACATAACAATGAAATATATCTCTTATGAATGTCGAACTCAAATGCCTATGAATGCGAATGCAAAACATGTGAATGCCCTGGGGTCTTCCGTTCCCATTTCTCTTTTCTTTTCTTTTTCTTTTCATTTTTCCCTCGGTCCCAGATCGGCATCGTACCCAGTACGACATCGAGCCTAGCTCAGAATATCATTGATCCCAAACCGACATCGTACCCAGTACGACATCAAGCCCAGCTCGGAATATCATCTTAGTGTCACACATTATGAATGCAACACAAATGAATGAGCAATACATCCATAACTCATTTCATAATCAAATAAGTATTCTCACATAAGCAAATCACATGCTTAAACATATATGTAAAAGTAATACATGCTCATCATCAACATACCATCAACCTTAAGTCAATGAAATCAAAGAAGCATACTTTTATATCATTAAGATAACAATTCCATCATTTCAAAATCAATTAATGCTCAACATATTTATACAATGAACATTACATAAGAATCCATCAATTGCTACTAAGAACAATACAATTAAGAGCATTAACATCAACATATAATCAATTAAGCAACCATAGCTTGTAATCATAATAATTTGTTCCTAATAACATAATTCCACACAATTCACACATTTACAACTTGAAATTAGTCCAATTAAACATTTAACTGCATTTAGTAAGCGTAGGAACACTTACCTTGACTAAAATATATAACCGCAGAATAACGACACCAACTAAACTTATTCTAATCATCGTACAAATCCCCCTGTACGAATTATTCATATAAACAATGTTAATAATCCTTACTTGCATTGATTTCAACTTAAAACCATTAATCTTCCAATTTTTTAGTAGCCTTTCGTGAGTGAATCTTTACTAACTTACACCAAACCTTGATTTACATGATTTAATCCTAATATATTAATTGAATGAAGTTCAAAAACATCAATTATACTCTTTTCCAACCTCAATTTCAGTTAAACACATACCAAACCTCCAACCCTAAATCCCCAACAACTCAACACTTTATGGAAACTAGCAAAAGCACTCATAATCACTTACCTTGATGATCTTTAGGATGAATTTTCAATGAATCTAGTGGTTTTCCTCCTTCAATTGACACTTTCTGATGATTTTAGGGACGTTGCTAGGAAGAGTTTATCTATGTTTTGAAAATGCTACAAATGAAACAGTGCAGTTTATATACAAAACCAAATCGACACGGCCAAGGGAACGACCCGTGCCCTAAGTCATATTGACCATTTTTCTTCATTTTTGAATTTTCATAATTGCAGAATTTCTTGGGTTTGACATATGAGCACGAGGTCGTGTTTGGAGTGACACGTGGTCATGTTTGGAGTGACACGTGGTCATGCTTCAAGTCTATTCTATGCAATTCTACACTTTTCTATCCAATTCAATTCCGTTTCAGTTTATTTCTCATATATTTTTATTCTAACAAATTCCAGGATGTTACATATAGTTTAGTCAATAATTAAGAAAGTTTTGAAAAAATTTTATGTTCCTTTTAAATTAGGACACTCATATTGAGATTTCATACTTAGACTATCTCTAAAATCATCATGGATAGCTAAATTCATTCACTCTAATTCTAAATGCTAAAGAATTTTGTTTTGAAAAACAGCAATTTCAAGAGAGGACAAGATTTCTAAATAAAGGCATGTTGAGATAAGTGAAAGCCATGTATCTAAAACATAGTTATGGAAAACACACAAAAACATAATGAAAAATGTTATTTTTTTAAATTTTTTTCAAATTAGAATGCAAATGTACATAAAGAAAACACACATACATTCCTATACTTTTATACTAACATTGTCCTCAATGTTATATAAAATTAAATACAAAAAGCGAGTTAAAAATATGAAGAATGGAAATGTAAATATGATACAAGAACATGAAATTGAAAATTAAAACATGAGAAATGAGGAGAAAATTGGAGTAAAAATGTGAACTATGATGAAAAACATAACGAATAATTATGTCTCATATTCCCATACTTAAAACCAAAATTGTGCTCAATGTTATATAAAAAGTTTAAAAAATAAGAAAATTGAAAATAAAAGTATGAAAACAAAATGTAGTGAATGGAATGCAAATGCAACTAGAAGTATGTCATATTTTCATGCAAAGAAAGATGTGACACATTATTATACACATAGGCCATCTAGGTTTCACATAAAAAAAGCAGTAAGGAAAGATATAACCTGGATTGTAATAGGACTTAAAAAATGATGTCACAACTAAATGACTTTCATGTAATGCACTATGAGCACAACCTTCACATACTTATTTCAAAAGAGAAAACAACAATATGATAGTTTGAGATTATTAGGAATTAAAGCTAAAGTATAAGGAGTTGTTTTCCCATAAGTGAGAGCCTATTATTATTACAGTCATCCAAAATAGACAGTAGCATGTTTCTTACCCCTTATGTCATTCCCATAACACTGACATGTTTATTTGTAATTTATAGTCTTTTTGCCATGCCCACGATTGTTGCAATTTATAGTCTTTTTGGCCCCTTATACTAATGATAATGTTTTCATTGAAAAATTGAAATAGTTTAAAAAAAACAAAGTAGAATGAGAGAAATAAAAATGAAAGAAAGACATAAAAGTAAAAACGAAAAAAAATAATGAAAAGGATTTTTGGGTTGCCTCCCGAAAAACGTTGTTTTGATCATCGTTAGCTCGACATTGTTGCACATTTAGGGAGCATCGAAATGCATATGCATATAGACGAAAGTGCCAAATAAGTGTGTAAATATAGTCTTCTTTTGATGTTTCATAAATATACAATGTCTACTTATCATAGGAATTAATATTCTTATATTTGTGAATGTCCAAAAAATTCCTTTTTGAATCTGCAAAGATCACGCCATATTTCTCTTCATTTTCTCACTAAGCATATTAGAAATGATAATAGGAAGTGTGTCCTTCTCTCTAAAGTAAGCATATTTTAGGTGGGATGACAGAGTTTTCAATTTCAAGTCTGGTGGTTCAACAATTGAATGAACCAGGTACAGATTTGAATTTTCACTTGACGACATGCTCAGGACATGAGAGCAATGGTCAGATTCATCCTGCGCTTTCTTCAATACATTTAGATCCTGCAAAACAGGCACCAAGTCAGTATGTACAATCAATTTTTGTCTTAATTTTTGCAATGATGATGATTTAATATTATCTCTCAAATTTAATCACAAAGAATCATTATTACATAATTCAAACTATTTATATGTTTGACATTCCACACTATCAATTACAAAAGGCAAAGAATAATTAATTGGATGTTCCACATGTTCATTAATACTAAATTTAATGACAATGCCATCAAATTCTATGAATAAGGTTCCACTATGAACATCAATTTTTATCCTAGTAGTTTTTAGGAAAGGTCTACCTAATAGTAAGTATGTAGAATTAGATGCACATTCTTCTGTCATATTCAAAACAAAGAAATTAGTAGGAAATATTAAATCATTAGCTTGCACCAAAATATACTCTAATACACCCTAAGGATAAACACTAGATTTGCCAGCCAATAGTAACATTACACATGCGGCTTTTAAAGGAACAAAATTCAAACATTATTAATGGAAAGAAATATAACATTAATAAAAGCACCAAAATCACGCATAGATATCTCCATGTTGACTATTGCTTTAGAACAAGGTATTGAAAACATACATAGATCCTAACATTTTTGGGCTAATTTCTTTTGAATGCTTTAAAGCAGTTAATAATGGTATCTTGATGACTACCCTCTTGAAGGTCTCTAATATGTCTTTTTCCTCTTCCATCTTACTTTTCTTTTTCAATCTATTAGGGAAAAGAGGCAGCTTTTATGCTAGTTGTACCAAATCTTTATACTCGACGATGTTTTCAATAAGCTTTTTTTACATTGTGTATGACATCATACCCATGCAGAGGCTCATTTTGGCTTTGATATGCTAAGAGTGGCATTAGGACAATGTATGTTGGGTCTGCATGCCCATGATATAAGGATTGTCACAATTGGTCCATAGCTTTTTGATCTTTTGTCAAAATTTCTAGCTTCTTGCCACTCCAAATTGTTATTGCATTAACTTTTTTTTGGGGTTAACCCCCGACAATGATGGAAACCTACCATGCAATTCAATTTTTGAAATAGAAGCTGTTAAATGAGAAACTTGTGATTGGAGTACTATTATCATTTCCTTTGTTTCTTTGTTATCAAGTTGGCTTTGTTGAGTTGCCAACATGATATTTCTCATCATTTCTTTAAGAAATTTTACTCTATCTTCCAACTGAGGTTATTACAGTTGTTTTTAAACAAGTTGAGTTTATGGATTCAAAGTGCGACGCCCAACCTTTCAACTTAGAATCGCACCTCCTGAGCACCACCCAAAAGTCTCGCCAATAACGTATTCATCAATAACTATATCAACCATAAGCATAATTTCATCATTCAATAAGGCCATACCAAGACATTCCTTTTTGCTAATACAAAGCATCCATTTTCACACATATCATTTCTTTACCCATAATGAATGAAAATATAAATAAAATGCTAATGCATTTACACACAAAAATAGGCCACATCCCAACCTAAATCAGTGCAACTCACGCAGGCAAATCATAAACCAATAAAATCATTCATTATTGAAATGCGAACAAACATTTTCATATGATCACAGTGGATGAAAGGGTGAAATGCTAATGCATCACATGTAGTGCAATGCATGCCCCAGAGACTCTCAACAATCTCTTAGAGCTCTCGCTCTCTTTACTTTTCATATGGGCTAATGCGTCATTTTCTTTCCATAAGTCGAGCTCTCGTGCACTTTTCCTCGGTCCCAGCTCGGCATCGAGCTCTCGCCCAAAATTTCTTTCATTTGGCAAATTCCCTTTTTATCTAACAAGAGACGAGACTCTTTTGTTTACAATTGGGCTAATCTGCCTCTTTCATTTTTCTTAAATGGAGCTGTTGCTCGGTTCCTTTCTTTTTATTGAGCTAATCCTCCTTTCTTTTCATAAGGAAAAACATCTCACTTTTCTTTTCAAATCTCATAGCATGAACATGCAAACATGCCCATGTGATGTCACAAATGACATGAATAAATGAAAATCAAGCATTACCAATTTCTTTCTCAATTTGACAATATATCATGTTTATGTATTTTCCAAATTAATCATTTCCTAATCGCAGTTAACACAATTTCACCGTCACATAATTTAAGCATTCAACATGAATGCATTTCAAAACATAAGGGGACCAAAAGAATTACACACAACCCTCAATATATAACAATTCACATTATAAGCCACACCTACTCAACAATAGATTTTGTCACCCATAGTTAAATACATTATCATGCAAGTCATATTATCCATATGATTTCCACATAACTTCATCTTTTCGAGAGACACACCATATCTCACAATATGCAGTCATTAGCATTTTCTCATTATGTCATCCATCACAACTATCTTCATATAACATAACTATCATAAAGTTTTGTCCAACCATGCTAAGGCATAATTCCACATAATCTCCATAATTTACCATCCAATCAAGCATTAGGACAAGTTTAAACACAATTAGCATTTACTTCATCAACCTTTCAACTTTTCACACATTAATCAAGCATTCACAAAATAGATCTACACAATATGCACACGAACAACATACTCCACATTTTCACTTTACATTCACATTACACAATGTTCCTATTATACAAACAATGTACATTTAACCAACTATAATTAACCACACAGATGCAAGAGTTACAATGGTAAGTGTGATTTGGTGCACTAACCTCGAATTTTGTAAAGTCGGCTCCCAACACAACTCTGATTCAGTTCTCGAATCCATTTCGTACATTATTTTATCCCACATTTCACATATTAAACACATATTTACACTCAACTCTGTGTTCTCATTCTTATTTATCAAAAACTCCCAAATTATCTAAACCCTAGAAATCTTAATTTCTTATAACTCTTATTTTCTTTGTTGATTTTATCCCACATTACTTCCATTAACATTAACTCATTCAAAACACAACTATTTTCCAAACCCTAACTCAAAATCTCTAAAAATCGGCATATATTTAGAGATTACCTTGCTCTTTCAAAGAGAAACTTTGAGCGCTCTCTTCCTTAAGAAATATCCACAAGACCTCGAGTTTTTAAATTTATATTTAGTGTTTATGGCCTCTGGTATAAAGTGTTTTCAAGGTGAAATGGAGGGGAAGTTTGTGGGGTTGTTTTAGGGTTTGTTTCTCTTTCTTAAATGTCTCACGTGGGTCTATTTTTAAAACATGTAAGGTCAAAACAGTTTGGAAAACAGTTTACCCAAACCGTTTGCCTACCCATTTTCATCTTTTTGTCTACACATATTTAACTTTTGTCCTTATTCAAAATAATTTGGGAAACGATTTAGGCAGACCATTCACTAGGCCATTTTCCATTATTCTTCTTACCATTTTCACATTTTTTAGGTTATAATTTTTGTGGCATTACAACTCTCCTCCTAATGAAATTTTGTCCCTGAAATTTTAAAACTTACGTTCCTTAGACACCTCCTACAAGGAATTGTGATTCATCTTTACTAAGTCCATTCTCTAACTTTACACATATGGCTTCGACCATCACGACTCAGCAACACTTAGCCTAAACTTGTCATAAGTTCATCCAACTTACCATTGCAACCATAGTCAATCTTTCCTGGATTATCTGATCGGATTAATCTCCAATTCTCAGTTTAGTTCATTTAACCACCTAACAATTCTAAAGTCATTTCTATACATCAATCACTCACACGAGTTCCCAAATGCATTCATATGTTCCAACTTCCCATCAATACTTGAGTATTTCATTCATAAAATCTTCACTGAAGGGTATTTCTTATACTCATAAAGTTCAACCTTCCCGTTTTGCTCGTAACATGCTCTTGGCACATTACCTTCCTCATAACTACTCCTAGCACCAACTTGCATCCTGTACGTCTCCATTCTTCTCAATCAATCAATCACTCAAAACACCCTCTAATCATGTCATACTCATCAAGGCCAATGTCCACAACCTATCATCCCAATTTTCTCTTATCATTCCATTCTTACAAGCATGAAACAATGGTTAACAATCCAATCTTTCATTACCATTTATTGCACAAACACCTTCATTTTCTATTCTCTCTAAAAACTCTCTTATTCTAATTCCGCATGTATCTCCATGCCTGTAGTCTCTCATCTATAGGGTAATGTCAACACTAGGTAGGTAATCAAGAAAAATGAATTCGTGCAAACGAGAGGAAAATGCAGAAAATTCAGAACATTTACAAGAAATGTCCTACCTTGGTCAAGAAAGATATATAGGAAGCCAAATAAGCAATTCCTTATACAAATGACAACCCTGAACTACCTTTAAGTGAAAGGACGAAGGATAGCAAACCTCAGTGGTTACATTATAATTAAATCCTCAATTATATTTTACCATTGTCTCCTAATTTCATCAACAAATCATACTTTTAATTTTCTTTATTTGGTATTCTCCCTCGTATATATATATATGTTTGTCTTTCCCATAAGGGGACTATTACACTATCTAGGTTCTTAATTCTCTATTTTACCTTTTGCTCAGACAATGTTTAATCGGTCATTTGACCATTAAGTTCACTCACATTAGTTTTATCCATTCACGCACCAACTATAAATCACTTCCCTAATTCCTGGGAAGAACACTCATATTCTCACTATTTGTTTGGGTTTCCCTTATGTCCCCAAGTCTCATTTAGGCAATCCATTTAATGCTCACAATTTTAATCTTAATTGATTATATTACTATGGTTGTTTTATGGTTTACTCCTTGTTTTCAATTATTCATCAATTCACTAATACTGCTAAAGGTATTCTTGCTCTACCAAAAATTACATAATACAAATCGTGCACATACAATATGTTACCATAACATGAATAGGTGTAGTGAGCTTACCAGAACTACCATTGGGGTTGGCAACAGCCTCATCTCGTATCATAGAATACACATGTGTCTGGGTAGAGCTGCTGCTTGAGAAGCTTACATACCTTTGGAGGTAGTACCCATAGTCTGTTCACCTCTGCCTCGGCCTCTAATGACCTCCCTAGACTCTCAGCCATCTCCAACACTACTCTGTCCAGGGGTTCCCATTCTTTCATCCGTTCTTTTCGTGTAACAATACCGAGCAACGTGGCCTGGCTTATTATAATAATAGCATACTGGGCTAGTGTCCCCACCTGAATGCGTGTCTGTGCCCTGTCACCTAATGGAATATCCAGCAGAATATTTTCCCTACCTCTAAGGTCACCTCCCATGTGTCCACTGCCCTTGGTATACCCTCCAGAGGGTCTGGAATCACTTCTTTTACCCCCTTTGATGGAACTAGATCATCCTGACCTCTTTTGTTTCTTTTCTTCACTCCAGCCCTACTCGACTGCCAATTCTTCTGCTCTAATAGTGATCTCCAACAGAGTCTGGTAGGTAGGTTCCTTCATAGTTATTCGGGTGCTAACATCATATTATAACCCCCACTCAAAATGGTCTCTCCTTTGTTGGTCTAGGCTACCCCCTTAGGTGCATAACAAGAAAGCCTCATAAATTACTCCTCATACTCCACAATAGTCATTTCCCTTTGTTTGAGTTTCATGAACTTGATCTTCTATCGACTTTGGCACAAGGGAGGGGTGTACTTGTCTATAAACTCTCTCTAAAAATCCTCCCAAGTAAGGGTAGGTGGGTCATTCTGTCTTTTAGGAACCATTTCCCACAAGTTCCACTCATTCCTCTGTAGAAGTGAGGTCGTGTACCTCAAAATCTGCTCCGGAGTACACCTCATTCTATGGAGGATCCGTTCTGTATGTCAAAGTCAATGCTCCACTTCAGATAGGTTTGTAGTACCCCCAAATGACTTTACGCCTTGTTAACGCACCTCTCCAAAGTTTCTATCTATATTGGGTTACATTTTAAAACATGAAACACTACATATGCGAAAATGTGTATGATTTTTCAAAATAGGAATCAATCCCATAAGACTGAGGAGCCCGACCTTCCAACAGAGTATCGTACCTCCTGAGCACCACCCAAAAGTCCCGCCAATCAAGGTCTATTTGTAACATCCTGGAAAAATTTTCATATTAAAATAAATATGAGAATATTAGTATATAAAGATATACGAAAGGTTGACGTAAAGTTGACACGAAATAAATAAAAGAAAAATCAGAAAAATTCTGAAAAATCAAAGAACGCGCGGTGGACACAAGAACGCGGTGTCGGCACGACCACGCTTAGTCAAAGTTGAGAACGCATACTTGGTACAATAAACGCGTCCTGGAAGCGACCACGCGTACTCACTGCCACCACGCGTAGTAACCTCTTTGCTTGAAAAAAAATATATTTTCGATGCATCGAGAAATCGGGACTCATTTTACATTGTCAAACACAGAAAATTTTCAGAGCAACAGCAGAACAGCAACTGAAAGCTTCAGGTTGGTGATTTATCAAAAAGAAAGGAGGTTTTGGCTTAGGTTTTGGAAGAAAAACATAAGGTAAGAAGAAGGATGGTTTACATATGATATATATATGGTTTATGATTGATTTTGGCTGAATTAAATGGGGATTTTAATTGCTGGAATTGAGGAAATTTTGCTGGAGATTGATGTTAATTAGTTGGAAATGATGCTAGAGATTTATTAGGATGAATTTGTGTTGGTTAAATGAAGGAAAAGTGAGCTAAACCTAACATTTATTTTAGGTTGACATTAAGTTGATTTTGAGCTGAATTTTGGTATATTAATTGGA
>CANYCX010170566.1:0-25368 GCA_948193385.1 Breynia disticha f. nivosa | reverse complement strand
AAAATGGAAGTTTGGAACCCTTTTTGCTTTAGAAATTTGATGGAGGAATTGGAAATGGAAGGTTGATGGTGGTGTTTGAAGGAAGATGGTGGAGATGGAAGTGGAGGTTGAAGATGAAGTTAGTGGAGAGAAAAGGTGAAGGAATAATTAAGTAAAAGAGGAAGTGGGGAGATATGTTGGGGTGGTGTCGGAGGAAGTGGAGTGATAAGGTGGAAAATTTGATTTTTAAGTTGGTCCACTTTGCTTCGTAATCTATTTTAGCTCGATTCAAAATAAATTCCGAATTTCAAAATTTTCGAAATTCATAATCTTTCTAAATTTTTCTTAATCTCCGTCATCATAATCTCAATTAATTCCTCCGAATTATTTATTTAAATAATTTGTGAAAAATTTTCTTGTATTTTCTTCATATATTATTTTAATATTTTAATTAAATACAAAATTTTTATGAAATTTTGGGGCGTTACAATATGTGTGAGAATAAAGCATGGTTAGGTGAATTGATAAGGTTTGAAAGTGGGGATTATGAATTAGGTGAAATGAGAGTGTTTGGAGGATGATCACCATCTAAATACAGCTAAAAAACTTGTTTAGGACATTAATGAAGTTTGGTGAGAAGGAAAGTAAGAGTTGTAATGGTAGGGAGAACATTGGAGATGAACCTAATATGATACATACACATTATAGAGCATTGTTCATTCATTTATGTAATTATATGATATGAAAATTGATATGAATTATAATGTTACCCATAGGGAATTGGAATCGTGGCAGAAAAGGTTCCCAACCGAGCGGTTAGGCATTTTGTGCAAGGTAAGTAACACGAGCACAGCTTTCCTAACCTGTATGTCTCTTTGAATGCATGTTGCTTGTAGTATGAGCATGTTGAATCAATATGATACATTAATGTTCATGTTGTGATACGATTATGAGTGACTAAGTTACTTGGCATGACATGAATGGCTATAGTTGGTTTGAATTGATAAGGAGTGAATCAATTGACGCATTGTGATACGCTTAAGATGTGCTTTGGATTGTAACATAAATGTGATTGCGGAAGTCTTGAGTGTGAATTGGTTAAAAGCAAGAAATGCATAATGCTTGAATGAATGCTTAGTATGTTTATATTGGACATGTTTGGAAAGGGCATGATTGTATTGTTACTTAAAGTTGATAAATGTTTGAAAGTTGATTTTGAATTGGTAAGTTACGAGCATGGAAAGTAATTGGTAAAGCATGAGTACTTGTATGATCTTTCATGATCTTATATGCTCTTTTATTGTCTTGTATGAGTTAAATGTTGAGATTGAAATGGGAGAATGCTATATTAGCATATGAATGTGGTTTACTTGATTGAAAGTGAATGTATATGTCCTATTCTCATATTGTGGCTGAATATTCATGTCCACTACCAGTGTACCTTATGGCTATGCTTAGTTAAATATTAATTTGTTGAGATTGTTGGTTGAGATTGTTTGATGGTGAGACTCAACATGTGATTATGAAGCATGACATGCTTGGTTTGCAAATATATGATGAATGCATGAGTTGCATAGATTGTACACGTATCATTCATGCATCGGGGCTCTTAGTGAGCAATTTAAACAAAATGATAAAGGCTCTTAGTGAGCAAAGTGAGGGAGTGGTTATGATAAAAGGTATATCACACATCGAATCATGACCTCTGAGGATATATCAACAACCTACCTGGGTGAGATGGGGAATCCCAAGCACACAGGCCTCTAAGATATGGGCACTTAGTGCGCAAAACAAAAGTACGGGTACTATATAAAACATGCTACACCGGGGCACAGTGGAAAGACTCAACATGTTTAATTGTGTATGCGTGTGCCTGGCTAAATGTGGGTACAAATTAAGGCCAAGTAAGGGCAGAAAGGGTATATCACACGTCGTAGGTTTTAACCTGAGACACGACCTTTGAGGGTATATCAACAACCTACCTAGGGGTGAGATGGGGAATCCCAGGCACACAGGAGATGGGTTGGGGGTACTGGGCCTCTACATAAATCTGGATATCCAGTCATATAATCACATACTCCCAGTCGATAGGGCCCGTTTGTAAATGTCAAAGTTAAGGCCAAGTAAGGGCATAAGTTCAAAGGGGATCCTAAGTGATCATATGTAGGAATGCATTAGATCACATGCATTTCCATTCATCATATTGCATATAATGTACTTACCTGTGTGATAGAAATGGATGCATTGTTATGTGCTTATGATGATGATTATTGGAAAAATGATATGATGATGCATGAGGTATTGACATTATGCATGTGCTTGTGCATGGCCATATCAACGAAATTAATATGTTGATTTGATCCTCGGTGAAATGTCTTGCTAAGATTGTATGTCCTTGTGCAATTTTGCTTAGAAATGTGTGAATTGCTTGAGTAGGGATATTACATTTGAATGTTAAGTTATGATTTGGATTTGGCCCGTGGTTGGAAATGTTTGGTATTTGTGAGTCTATGTGAATGAGTTAAAGAAACGTGGCTTAGATTGAATTGTTTATGGATGCTAAGTGGGCAACATGCCATTGTGTTTAGCTTGTGAAGGTATCAATAACATTGAGTTGAAAATGGAATTGGATAAGTATGATGTTATGTCTTATGTTGATATGGGATTGAATGTGATTGCTCATTGCTTAAGTTGATAAAGATATATTGTTGGTGCCGGATTCTGTTGGGCACGAAGATAAGAATATGTATGAGTGAATTACAACTATAATTGTATATGGAGTGTGTCTTTAAGTATGTTTGACATTATGGGACTTGAAATGGTTAATGTTTGATGGTATGTTAAGTGTAGGATGATCATGTGGAATTGGGCATTTATATGTTCAATGTGGTATGAATTTGTGAGATATAATTGCTTAAAGACTTGCTTGTGAAGTATGAGTGTTGTTTGGTGTATGAAATGCTTAAGTGAAAATGTTGTTTTTGAAGAGCCATGAATGTGACTGAAGAGTCACGAATGTGACACCCCCTCTGGAGGCTTATTTTCTCCTGAAATTGAGTGTCACGAACGTGACACCCCTCCTGGAACTCATTTTCTCTAAAAAATGAGTGTCACGAACGTGACTCAACGAGTCACGAACGTGAGACTGCTTCTGACTTCATTTTGTATCATTTTTTAGTGTCACGAACGTGATACCTTGTGTCACGAACGCGACACTACTTCTGGAAGTCATTTTCTTTCAAAATTGAGTGTCACGAATGTGACACCATGAGTCACAAACGTGACTCTAGTTTTGGACATATTTTTGCAGCATCTTTGTGAGTCACGAATGTGACACTTATAATCACTAACGTGATCATGCTGTTGGACATCTTTTCTTCCAAATTTTATGAGTCACGAATGGTAACTCTTTGGCAGTCCCATGCGTGATTCCATTGCCAAGAACGTGATGTATGATTTGGCCTAAGATACATGCTAAATTGTGTTAAGTTATCCATACTTGATTTTATTGTATTCTCATTTATATACATTATTGGCTTAATTAAGAAAAATGGTTTAGATGCATGTGTAATGATTTGATGGATTAATAATGGGAATGTGAAGTTTATTAAGTTGCTTGCAACTTTGTATGAATCAATGAATATATGTATGAATGCCAATTGTCTAGGAAAGTTGTCCATGTCGGTAAGTGTTGCTTACTGAGTTTCACAACTCACGGTGTATTATACCTGCCGTGTGGGCAGGGATTTGAGGAAGACACAGAGGAGGTGTGATAGTTGTTTACTCTTGCCGACTGAGACCCGACAAACCGGTGAACCAAGGAGGGTCGTGCACTGAAGTTAGAGTGTGGACAAATGTCATATATTGAATTGAATAATGTTCTTGCATATGTATGTGTTTTGTCGAGTGTATTCAAATTTGGGGGTTTTCTTGATTGATTTCTACCTTGTAAAACCTAGCTGAGTTTGTAAACATACACGTTTTGCGATATTTCCGTATTTTGAAACTTTTATGAATTATCAATTTGGCAACCAAATTATTGCATATTTATAAAATTGTATGTGTACAAATGAATTTACCTCTACTATGTTAAGTCTCAAATTGCGATTTAAAAAATAATTGATTTTCAAGTTCGGGTACCATTCGAGAAATACATGTATGCGAAAGTGAATGGTAGTCGAATTTGGGGGTCACAGACAACATGGCTAAGGTGGCCTCCGGGATGGGCATGTTAGATGAATTGATGTGTAAGTTTGTCCTTATTCACAAGTGGAATCAACTCTCTATTGAAGCCAGGGCATGCCAATAGAAGTCCTCAATACAGATACAAATGTCGCTGGAGATTAGAGTGAACCCATTAAGGATTATTTGACTAACCCAAATGTAAAAGCTCCATACAAAGTACGGGTGCAATCACTACAGTACTTGTTATTAGACGACTCTTTGTACCGCAAAGGTTTTGATGGTCTATTGCTCAGATGCTTGAGTTTCCCAAAGGCTATGGAAGTGATGAAGCAAGTGCATGAAGTGAAAACTTTTAATAAAGTTCTGATCGGTATTTTACAGAAGATGATGGAAGATAACCCCAGAGAATGGCATACCTTACTATCAAAAACACTGTAGGCATATCGCACCTCTAAAAGAGATGCCACAGGCATAAGTCTTTCAGTCTCACCTACGGACATGACGTTGTGTTGCCAATGGAGATAGTGGTTCTGTTATTAAGATTGGCTCAACAGAAGGATGTCAGCCCAGAAGAATTTTCCCACACTATGGTATTGGTGTTGGAAGCTCTTAATGCAGTAAGATTAGAATCCCTGGACATAATGATTTTGCAGAAACAAAATGTGTCAAAAGCTTACAATAAGAAGGTACAGGTAAAATCCTTTGAGAAAGGAAATCTTGTGTGGAAAGTGATATTACTTGTAGGCACTAAAGACCAAATTTATAGCAAGTGGTCTATAAACTGGGAAAGGCCTTTCAAAGTCAAAGAAGTTTTGCCCAGGAACGCTTACTAGCTGGAAATTTTGCAGGGGCTACACATCCCAAATTCATCATTGGCAAGCAGCTGAAGAAATATTTCCCAACTATCTGGGAAAATTATAAGATAGAACCCGATATACTATAAGCTACGAGTAGGCCTCTGGCCACTCTCATTTGTATGAATAAAAGCATTAAAGAAATAGGCCAATGGCCATTTCAATAAATCATACAATAAGCCATTTCTTCTTGGTGCTATTCAACAACCTGCAACAAGTTGGCTTCGAGCCATTTCTTCAGGCCACCATGGAATAATATACCGACAGAATATTGAATAAAGAAGACTGCTGTGTAGACACAGAAAACTTACGTAAAAATCAGCCTTAGGCCATTTCAAGCAAAGATTGACAACAATGACCAAACCTACACAGACAGAATCAACACAAAGCAGGCAAATCCCAAACAACCAATAGGCCTTTGGCCATTGTACTTATCAAATGAAGGTTTGACGTCCAGCAAGCATCCTGTAACCTGCGTATAAATTGGCCTCCGGCCATTTTAACAAACACAAAGTCACAACTTACTAAGCAAAGTAGGCCTACAGTTGCTTCATTACTACAAAATGTGAAGTCCTATTCTATGACAATTTTGTTCAATCTTGAGGATTAGATTATTTGGTGCGCCATAGGCTAAAAACGACCTGAAATGTTTACAAATTTTCACAAAATGGTACCACCCAACACATACAAATGAAGAAATTGGTCATAGAAAAGGTTACAGCGCAACCTGCACCTCCTCGGCCTATTGCAGCTGATAACCTTGCAGGATATCCTCTAGTTCATGCAGTTGCTCTTGGCATGCCAAAACATTAGGGAGAAGACTGTGAAGTTTCTCACCCTCCTTCGTGGTGGTAGAGCGTTCCTCATTCAGCTGCCGAGCCAACCCATCAAAAGACTCCAATACAACAGCCACAATAGACTCCATATCTGAAAGCTTGCCCTCTAAAATGCAGATTTTCTCCCTCCAGCGATCTATGGTAGCAATTTACTCATAAATGGCTATACGTTTGGTAGTAAAATTGGATGTAATGGTTTGACTCATAAGCACTACTCAAATCCTAGAACTGAGACATCTGGGCTGTTGCTTTGTCTTTTTCTGTCACAGCGGAGGCAAAATCCCGGGATAGAACTGTGATCTTATTTCTTAAAGTCTGCAACGAAAACCTCTACGTGGTGGTCAATTTGGAACGCAGAAGTATGTTAATGGTGCCAGCAGCTGACCTAGCCGTCTCAGAGGCCACAAAGGAAAGATTAAGATCATGGATTTATTGGAGAATACCTTTAGCCACAGTAATATCTTCTTCAGTAACCTTCCTTAAAGAAGGTTGGAGCGGAGAAGAGAACATGCTCTGAAAGTTGATAGACGATCGGTCCAGCCCACAGATACGAGAGCATCCACCTTGTTCCTCATTTCATCAAGACCCTACCAAAAAGGAAGTGTTAGCACCGAAGGTGGAAATTGTAAAGCAGTTCAATAATCTTACCAGCGACGCCGGCTTAATCTTTGCCTCTGTGGAACACAACCTCGGGTAAGCTCTGTAGAGAATCCTCAATAATGTCGGCAACCACCGATCCAGTACGGCCAATATTTCTGCGTGTCGAGCATTGTAGAGAATCCTTAATAATGTCAGCAACCACCTGTTCACCTGCACTTTGAACCGGAGAGCCAGTCGAGTCCTCTGAGTTGAGGTCAACATATATAGGAGCAAAAAGAGCTTTGCGGGCACCCATACCAGCAACTACCCGACTAGACTTCTGGGGCTTTGGTAAGGAAGATGAACTTGTCGTTGATTTGTGCTTCGGGGTCGGAGGTGCCAAAGGAATGTCAAAACGATCAAATCATACTAAATCATATGTGGGAGGCTTAGAATGTTTTATTTCACCTAGACTATCCTCGTAGGAGTGAACGGTGATGGTAGTGGGAGTTTTATCCTCCCCTTTAGAGTTTTGAGACAAGGGTTAGTTAAATTATATATACCATAAGGAGAATGTACAAGACAAGGAAGAAAGCACCTGTAATCTTTTGAAAATTCTTGGACCACCAGAGCTGGAAGGAAGCTCGAAGGTTTGCGGTATCGTAGGCTACGGTGATAATCAGATAGGAGTCTATGCCTAGAATGTTCCTTGCTAGCCACTGGTAATGGACTTTTGCCTCGTCGTGGCCATATGCATTTTTATGGGATGGTGGCGACTGGCATCCCTAGGAAGGCCCTAAACCAACCTGAATCTCTCACATAAAGGATGGGGAAAGTAGATAACGGGGGCAGCGCCCAGATACTTGGTAGAACCCTTCGATGTGGGAAGGGAGCCGATGAGAAAATAACGCGGCTGGTGAACAAACACCAGCACGACATACTTAGCTCAAAGGAATGCAAGAGAAACTCTACTAAGAAGAAGGGAGGAAACTAACTCCCATTTCTAAATAGAAGAGGAACTTGGGAGGGGCATCCTCAGCAGATAGCCACCAGAAGTAGCTTTTCACAGACAATAAGCAGTCACAACTTCACTCATGATCTTACTTATGATTCTTAGCATACCCAATCATACCCATACTTGTCAACCTTTTTACGACCATGTTAGGCGTATGTCAAAGTCCACTAAAAATCACAATAAGAAACATAGTGATTTTCAGTCCAAGGATAATATTTAACATTGCAAATAGTGATCGCTCTCCAAATATAATGCTCTACAGTATACATATGCACTTTGCTAGATATCCCAAATATCTGTGACTCGTACAACATAATCACCTACAAAGTACATACTAGTCTTAATTTATTTCTATTCCCATAGAAACAAGCGACTAGGGATAATTAGAATGTTAATCGCATAACTTCTAGGTTTTACTATCAAGGTCATTAACCCTGATACCTTAAGCGCTTAATTAACATTCTTGGATATTTTATCAAACATAAACCACAGGTCAATACATAAAGTGATAAAATAATGCCTCATAATTTTATTACTCAATAATAAAAGTCACAAACAATGTATTGGGCTAGGGCTTACACTAACAGCTTGCTCCTTTGCTAACCTAGTGAGCTCCTCCATCTGCTTTCCCTAGACCATCATTTGTACCTCAAGAGACGTAATATGGTGTACCTGAAGTGTAGCAAAAGGTTGAGAATGTTGAGGTCTCACAGGTTTATCAACTCTATCGCTCCAAGCATAGCTATTTAGCGTCATTTCCTCAATCAGTGTCATGTACTCCTCTGGAATCTTATGCAATTTGGATCCAGTAAAAGCTAAATCCAGAGCTTGCTTTATTTCTTGTGTAAACCCATTGTAGAAGGTCTCTACCTGCAACCACAACTCCAAACCGTGGTGTGGGTATCTACAAAGGAGTTCCTTAAAGAGCTCTCACGTCTCTCCTAAACTCTCCTACATGTACCGCATGAACTTTGTAATCTCTGCACATAAATGTGCTGATCGTGCTGGTGGGAAGTATTTCTCATAGAAGCGATGACACAGCTAGTCCCAAGTCTTAATCGATCCTGATGGAAGACTACGAAACCACGAACGTGCGTCATCCCATAGCAAAAAAGGAAAGAGCAGAAGTCGTTTCGCATCCTCATACATGCCATTGATCTTAAACGTATCCAAGATCTCCAAGAAGCTTTCCATATGAGAATTTGCATACTCATACGGCTTCCCGCCGAACTGTACCTGACTATGGACCATCTGGATTATCTACAGTTTAATCTCGTAATTATTTGTAGCTATCGTAGGTCTAGTAATCTCCTGATCCATCCTATAAATAGGCAGTCTGGCGTAATCCATAATGGTACGCGGTTGGGGAAGATGTGCACCTGGAATTCCTGAATTGTCCGCTATAAAGGAAAGCATGTAAATTGTAAGCAGAAACCATCACGAGCCAATCTAAAGTAATACCCAAAATGAAACCTGCAAGAAAACACAAAAGGAAAATCAAACTTGATCAAAATTAAAATTAAAATTCAAGAATGTAAATGTAAACTTGTCAATTGATGGAAATAAAAATCTATCACTAAAGCAACATGGAAATCATAAAAAGGCATGAAAACTAAACTAAACCCTAAAATTCTACCGTGAATGCTTCCTAATCTAATGTTTATTTCCTATCACTAATATCTAATCTAATGCCCTTAAAACCTCAAAATTCCCCTCTTATCAAAGAAGAAAATATTGTTCCATTGCTCGACACGGAAGTGCTGACATAGTACGGGTCGTGCCCCGTGTTTTCAATCAAATGACACGATATCAACACGTGTAAAACACATTTCGTGCCAAAATTAATTCAGTATAGTGATCGTGCTAAATAGCACGACCCGTGTTCATCCCCAAATTCTCAGCATGCCCTCATGCTCTCATAGATGTGTGTGTGTGTATTTTGGGCATGAATGGTAACCATCACGACCCGTGCTGTTCAACACCAAGGGAGTTGGCACTTTTCAAGTCCAATTCCCTCCTAAATCAGTGCTAACCTGTCTGTAAATCTGTCTTAAATCATAATCAATATAGACTATTGCATCAAGAATCAAAATCAAACAAAAACAGTCAATAATCTATAAAGACATGAACTATTATGCGCGTAAAATCACATTTAATCTTAAAAAGCATTTTCAATCAAAAACGTTTGATTTCTTAATTTTTTTAATCATGAATTTTTGAGGTTTTATGAAAGATTGATGGTTAGGATTTATTGGTAAATAAATGACAGATTCAATAAGAAAAAGAGTAGTGTTTTTATGTACATATAAGCAATATAAAATCATATTGAGAATAATATTGAGTTATGAAAATTACTGTTTGATATATAGGATGATTATTTAGACAACGGTACCAAAATTAAGGTTCAGAGGAACTCCATATATTACGGTTAAACAAATCAGTAATCTAAACTCACTTTTACATAAGATTATATGTGTGATCGCTTAAAGAAAAAATAATTAAAGAATATGAACCATTGAATGTATTTGATTATATGATTATTATTGAAATATATGAGATTGTTAGAATTTGTTAGAGTGTGAGACTGTTGATGTGGAATGCAGAGGATGGACCATTGCCAAAATGCCTATAGTTGAATTGTTTTGTGTGATGATTGTTTATATGAGATTGATATGTTGAGATTGAAAGTGCATACATGTTAATCACCGAAAGATAAGTTTATCTGCATAGCAAATGGAAACATACTGTATATATGATTGAAGTGATGAATACAAAAGCCAAGGAATTTTATGATAATACATGAAAGTTCCATTTAAAATACAAGACAAATGATACAAAATCAAAGTATATAAATGAATATAAATTAGTTATTTATATGAATGTACAAATGAAATATATGTTTATTGTAATAAGAAGGAGAAAGGAGATGCGCGAAACTATGAAAATGTAGATGACGGTTGGATATTTGTATAGGATATGGTACAAGTAAATGTAGATGACGATTGAAAATATGTAGAGGATAAGTAATGCCCTAAAATATGTTAGAATAAAAATATATGAAAAATAGATTTAAATGGAATCGAATTGGACGAAAAATCGCAAAACTGCACAAAACAGCAGCACAGAATGACCTCATGCTTGAGGAACACGACCTCATGCTCGTGCTGAAAATGCAAATTTTAGAAATTCAAAATTAATTAGAAAATCGCAAAAAATCAGGTCAGTATGACCTGAGCACGGGTCGTGCCCAGGTCGTGTCAACCATGCTGGTATTTAAAATGACATTGTATTATTCAGTTCATTCGTAAAAACAAACCCTTAACCTTCAAACCTTCAAAAGAAACCCTAAAGTTGTAGAAAAGAGACATTTAAGCTAGGAAACTACTTGATTTCTAGCAAATTCATCATAAAGACCGCCAAGGTAAATGATTATGGTTGTCTTGCAAGCTTTCATGAAGGTTTTGAGTTGAATTGGTTTTAGGTTTTTAGGTTTAATGAGTTTGAAGCTGAAATTGAGTTGTTAAAACATGAAATTGGTGATTTTGAATTTAATTCACTTCATATCTAAAGATTAGAACATGTAAATCATGTTTTAGTGGAAGTTAGTAAAATTGTTCATTGGAAATGGTATTGAGAAATTAGAAGTCAGGATTTTAAAGAAGGTTTAATGATTCTATACTTAGAATCAACGAGAGTATGGTTAGTTAACATTGTTTATTCGATTAATTTCGTACATGAAGATCTGTACGACAATTAGATCAAAGTTGAGCCTGACGCCGACTTCGTAAAATAGTCGAGGTAAGTGTTCTTACACTTACTAATTATGTTTATATGATTATTTGAATAAAGATTGAGCTATAAATGTATGGGTTGTGTGGAAGTATGTTCTTAGGAACATAATTGATATTTATTGCTTATTTGGTTGTATTTTGATGTTCAGGCTCATGTATATAATGTTCTTATGAACAATTAGGATCTAAATGGTAGTTTATACTTGAAATGAAGGTTATAAGCACGTTTGAGAGTGATATTGATGATTCATATTAGTTATGAATTGTAAGAATATGCTCTTTTATCTATGGTTGACACATAGTTGACATTATATTGATGTTAAAAGCATGTGTTGCTTTGTGATATGTATATAAGAATGTGTTTGATTATTGAGCATACTTGATTGAGATCATGAGATATATGAATGCATTGTTCATTTGATGTGTTGCATTCATTGTATGAAACTAAGATTTATATCCTACACTAGGCTTGAGGATTATTCTGAGAGAGATCTCGATGCCGGTCTGGAACCGATGATATTCCAAGATAGGGTTGATGTCGTACTGGATACAATGTCGGTCTAGGACCGAGGGAAAATGAAAAGAAAAAGGAAAAAAAGAAAAGAAAAGAGAAAAGAGAGGGATACCCAGGTCATTCGCATATGACTGCATTGTCATTCATATGCATTTGATTAAGCATTCATGATTAGCATTGCTATGGTATTGCTACTTGATTTATTAATGCATGTATTGTAGATTTGAGTATTGTAAAATGAATGGAAAATGTATGGTTTATTTTAAGTATATGATATGTAAGTTATGATCTTTTGCTAAGTGAATGTGAATGGTTAATTATATGTGCAAGTATGGTTGCCTACTTTGATGAATGAGGCAAACAAGTAAATTATGAGTGTTTTGAAGTGTAAACATAATTATTTTGATGATTGAAATATGTTGGACATGTACATAACTAAAAGGAACTTGTTTGCATTAAAATCAGATTAAAATAGATGGAAAATAACTGAAAACGGACCACAAGCACGACCCCATGCTCGAGTGGAACAACCCGTGCCTTATGGAGAATCAAAGGTTGAGCATGACCTCATGCTCAATCAGCACGCCCTCGTGCTGGCCTGCTGGTTTTCCTTGTACATCATTTTAAATGAGAATTTACGAATGGAATGATTATATAATTTATTAGAAAGTTGTATAAACTAAAAATACATGTTAAATGTGTTAAGAAACTTACTGAGTATTGAGAAAATACTCACCTTTTATTTGAATGTTTAAACAATATGCATGATGCAGATAGCTGCCACTAGTCTAGAGCTGTAATGATCTTACTCTAGAGCAATATTGTCAGAGGTCGAGCTCCATATATTGAGTGCTTTCATTTTTGTTTTCTATACATATTTGTACATTTGTATAAATGTTCATATTTTGAGTTTGAAACGTTTATAAACTTGATCCATGTTTTTTTCTGTTGTATTTAGCTTTTGTATATAATGGGCCGAGTTTTTATATATTATGGACATTTCATTTTCTCTCGCCTCTATTTATTTTTATATGGAATTGTTTTAAGAAAAGAATTTTAAATATTCGAATATATATTGTTTTAAAAATTGAGTTTCACATTTAGCGGTATCATAGCAAGGATTAAATTCTCTGAAGACTGTGCTGAAATTGTTTTGTGCATCATATTTTGGAAACTAAATGAATTTGAACTTGTTGTTTTCATAACAGATGGAGCCTATTGATGATATATCGTATGATCACTCTGCTGAGTCCAGAGAGTCAGTTGAGGGGCAGGGGTCAGTCCCAGTACCTCCTGAGCAGCCTGCACAACCTGCTATGCCTATACCTCTGTGAGATGATGCAAAAGATGATGAGGGATCCGACAGTTGCAGCAAATCAGTAGAATCTTAATATTAATAAGAATTTTGGGAAGGTGATAAATCAGAGAGCAAAGATTTTTGAGGGCACGACCGATCCATCAGATGCAGATGATTGGCTGAGGCATACTGAGCGTATACTTATGCATATGAGGTGTACTCCTGAGCAGAAACTGCCAAAATGATCCTCCAACACTGACTTGGGATGATTTCTTGAGAAAATTTGCTGAGAAGTATACTCCTCCTCTATACCAGACAAAGAAAAAGATTGAATTCTTGGAACTAAAATAGCGAGAGAGGACAGTTGTGGAGTATGAGGGAGAGTTTATCAGATTGTCTTGATATGATCCAGAGGATGTTGACACTGACTAAAAGTGGAGAGACATATTTGAGAGGCCTAAGGTATGCCATTCGCAACAGGATTATGATGAAACCCCTAACATATAAGATATTAATTGAGGCAACCATCAGGGTAGAGGAGTTACAGGTAGAGGGTGAGAAGAAAGAAAACATGAAAGAAGGAAAGCGGCAAAAGATTTTTTGGTCTAGTTTGACTGGAGAACGTCAGAAGTCAGATACCAGAGATTCTAGATGTAGGATAAAAACCAGCTCTAGAAAGGGGGGTTTGAATAGAGCTGGAAAACAATACCGATTTTTAGAAAATATGAAAATTAACAAACAATGAACACACGATATAGAGTGGTTCGACAGAAATACCTACTCCACTACCTAAGCTTCACACTTAGGATTTTGTCAAACCCTTCACTATTACCTCACTTTGAAGCTCAGTGAGAACTCCGTACAAACTTGAGTTACTGCTCAAGGAACCTTACAAACACAACCTGAATTCCAGTTCAAGTCACATCAGCCACAATAGTCTATTCTAAATAATCCAAACAAATTTGTGCTAGTTGTGCAAAGAGTACAATGTAGAACAATGAAAGCTATTGAGTTATTGCACAAATAAGAATATAAGAGTTGAGAGCTTTTTGGTGTTGAGCTTAAAAGATATTCTGTGAGAGTTCTATCTTCTCTTTCTTCAGTTTTTGCTTAAATAGTAGCTCCAAGATGCTTCATTTTCTGATGTGGAAAGTTGTTGCAGAGAAACACTTGGTCGACTAAACTTTAGTTTACTCGACTAAAAAATTTATAATTGGTCGACTAAAATGTTTTTACTCGAGTAAGATTATTCCAAAACCAAACTGTATTGAATCCATTTTTATTTTACTTGAGTAATGAGTATTCTGGTCAATTAAAATTTTTTCACTTGGTCGACTAATATAATGTTACTCGAGTAATATTGTTCCAGAACCAAACTGTCTTGAACCATCATCAGACTTACTCGAGTAAGTTAGGTTTTGGTCGACTAAACTTTTCTTGGAGCTGAACAATGTTCAAATTTGAATTCAGAGATTATTGCACAGCCCAAAGCCAACTTTAAAAAGCATTCAGCTTTTTTGTCTTCAAATTGGTCGACTAAAATTGTAGTTGGTCGACTAATATTGCTGACTAGGAAAACTATCCGTTATTCAAACTTTCAACTTTTCAATTCGCGCTCTTGATTATTCTGACCAATAACTTAGTCAACTAATATCCATATTGGTCGACTAATTTCACCCAATAATCATTTAGACACTAAAACCTTAATTTCATATCGTCCCCTTTCGATCCAATTTGCCCTTTCAGCCTATGGGCAATATTTATCAAGTTCATTTGTTTTAAACCATTATCAAAACATAGAGAGGACGTAATGTTCACCGCTATTGGTGCAACACCAGAGGTACTAGTGTGAGTGGTTGATAGTCTAGAGGCAGAGCAGGAGGTGGGAGAGGTTATTTCACTAAACCTCCTACTTATCCTAGTAGAGGTACAGGTACCCATACCGGCGAGAATATGAGATTATTATGTTTTAATTACCAACAGTCGGGTCATTTCGCTAGAGACTGTTCAGAGCGTAGGGAGCCTCAGAGTGGAGTTGGGTCTAGACAGAGCAGTGTAGGTGATGCTCATACTATAGCATCGATAGGTAGTGGCAGAGGTAGAGGTGGATGAGGTTCAGCGTCTTCTTCTGGGGGAGGAGCAGCCTCCAGAGGTGGAGCAGCTGGGTTAGGTGGAGCTGATGGATCTAGTGGGGTAACTGCATAGTGAGGAGCAGCACCACAGGCTCGGGTTTTTACTATGACCAGAGATGAGGTTGCAGAGGATCTAGACGTGATTACTGGTACTATCTCTATTTTTACATATACTACCTTAGTATTGATTGACTCTGGTTCTACATGTTTATTTGTGAGCAAGAGTGTGGTAGATCATATCGGTAGTAGTATAGAGCTTCTGGGTTATACTATTGCTATTTCGATGCCAACAGGAGGTACAGTGTTAGTTATACATATTCTTCGACATTATGAATTGCATATTGGCAAGTTGACTTATCTAGCCGATTTGATTGTGTTGAGGATGGATGAGTTTGGGATTATTTTGGGAATGGATTGGTTATTCAGGAATTGGGCTATGGTCGACTGTTACTCAAAGGAAGTTGTAATTGAGATTGAGGGTGATAGGTGAGTATTATTAGTTGGTAAAAGGAAAATTATTCCTTCTTGTTTGATTTTGGCAGTTTTAGCTGTGAGGTTGATTCGAGAGGGGTGTGATGCTTATTTAGCTTCAGTTATTGATCTGAATCAACCTAAGTTAGAGGTGAAAGATGTGAAAATAGTACATGAATATCCTGAGGTATTTCCTGACGAGTTACCAGGATTACCCCCACAACGAAAGGTAGATTTTAGGATTTAGACTATTCCCGGATTAGCTCCAGTATCTATTGCACCTTATAGGATGGTAACTGTCGAGGTACAAAAGTTGAAATGATAGTTAGAGGAGTTGTTAGAGAAAGGATTTATACGACCAAACATATCACCTTGGGGCACACCGCTGTTGTTTGCGAGGAAGAAGAACGGTAGTATGCGATTGTGTATCGACTATCATCAACTGAATAAGGTGACAGTGAAGAACAAGTATCTGTTGCCACGAATAGATGATTTAATTGATCAACTATAGGGAGCTACAATGTTCTCTAAAATTGATTTAAGATCGGGCTATTGGCAACTAAGAGTTGAGGAGAGCTCGATTGCGAAGACAACTTTTAGAACTCGATACGGGCATTTTGAGTTCATTGTGATGCCATTTGGATTAACGAATGCACCAGCAGTATTTATGGCTTTAATGAATAAGCTAATTCAACCTTATTTAGATCAGTTTGTGGTTGTGTTCATTGATGATGTGTTGGTATATTCGAGAGATAGGGAGGACCATTAAAGACATCTTCGTATTGTTTGTATGCTAAATTTAGAAAATGCAAGTTCTGGATGTCTGAGGTTATCTTTATAGGACACGTGATCTCAATAGAAGAAGTAAAACCTGATCTTAATAAGATAAAGGAAGTTCAAGAGTGGGAAGCTCCTAAGAATGTATCTGAGGTACGAAGTTTTCTGGGTCTGGCAGGTTACTATCGGAGATTTATCGAGGATTTCTCAAGGATAGCTAGACCGATGACATCGTTGTTAAAAAAGAATGCTCCATTTGTTTGGAATGATAAGTGTGAAAAGAGTTTCTGAGAGTTGAAGAAAAGATTAGTTGAAACTCCAGTTCTTATGTTACCTAGTCAAGGAGGTGGCTTTGTTGTATATACAGATGCTTCTAGAGCTGAATTAGGTGGGGTACTGATGCATTACAGCAGAGTTATTGCCTATACTTCGCATCAGTTGAGACCACATGAGGTTAACTATCCGACGCACGATTTGGAGTTAGCTGCTATTGTTCATGCTTTGAAGGTTTGGCAACATCATCTATACGGAGAGACTTCTCAGATTTTCACTGATCATAAGAGTCTCAAGTATATTACGACACAACGAGAGCTAAACCTCAGGTAGCGTCGTTGTATAGAGTTGTTAAAGGATTATGACTGCACTATTGAGTATCATCCTAGGAAGGCGAATGTAGTCATCAATGCTCTGAGTAAAAAAGAGAAAGAGGATGATGATTCAGTGACTTATCGAGTAGAGTCGCTATTTGGTTTACGAGAGATGCGAGTGTAATTAAATTTAATAGAGGATCATATGTTAGCAAATATCTGAGTTAGACATCAGATGCAAGAGTTGATTGCTGAGTGTCAAAAGGAAGATGATTATCTGATGCAGATTAAAAAGAAAGTTGAGCGAGGAAAGGTACCTACTTTACACCGACTTAATAATAATGGTGTATTGTATTACCTAGATAGACTGTGTGTTCCAGATATTCCTGAGTTGAAGAATGGGTTGATGGTTGAGGCACATTCTTCACCTTTATCAGTTCATCTAGGTTAGATGTATCGGGATATGCGGGAGATATATTGGTAGGTGCAGATGAAGAAAGAGATAGTAGAGTTTGTTGCTAGATGTCTACCTTGTCATTAATTAAGGCAAAACATCAAGCTCCAGCCAAAAAATTGAGATCATTAGAGATTCCAGAGTGGAAATGGGAGAAGATCACCATGGATTTTATTATAGGCTTATCGGGGACGTTTAGACGTCACAATGCGATCTGGGTGATAGTTGATCGAATGACAAAATCATCTCATTTCTTGGCTATCCGACAGGATGATACGTTGGATAAGCTAGCTGGATTATATGTTGCTGAGATTGTCAGATTACATGGTGTTTCGATTTCGATTATGTCTGATCGTGATTCTAGGTTTACATCGCGATTCTGGCAGAGTTTTCAGGATGCGATGGGTACTAATTTGAGGTTTAGCACAGCTTTTCATCCACAGACTGATGGTTAGTGGGAGAGGACGATTCAGACAGTTGAGGATATGCTTTGAGTGTAACGGCCTCCATTTTTCATTCATTTTAGATTTTAATTAAAGATTTAATAAATTTATGTGAGGAATTTTTTCGTGGAAAGTGTAATTAAATATTGGTGAAAGAGTGTAGGATGTTTTAAGAATTAAAATTGGGTAATGTTTGGTCAAACCGGGAGAGAGAAAGCCGAAAAGAAAACAACGTGTAGAGCCGAGGGCAAAATTGTCCAACCGAGATTTATATATATGAGATTTGGTTACATCTCTCTACACTCCATTCCAAACCCACGTTTTTTACTTCCAAATATCGAACCAAATTCTGAAAACCCTAGCTAACCTCGAACCTCAACGAATCTTGGTGATCGGAAGGTGTAGGATTGAGTGGATCATAATTTGGTGAGTTTTACGACTTGAAATTGTTAATCACGTTTTTGTATGTGACCATACTTGACGATGTGATTTCTCTTTCATTTTAAGTCAAAATTGAGTAAAATTAGGTTTGTTGGAAAGGTATGGATGTGTAGTAACCACTGGTATCAAATTCTAGGGTTAGTTTATGGTTTTAGTGCTTGAAAAAGGAGTTTTAAGTGAGGAGGTTTAAAGTGACGAGTTTGAGGAATGGTAAACCTAAGTTCGATTTTAAGTTTTGTTGTTAGGGTTAGTTTCATTGGGCTCTCGTAAGGTTGTTGGTATGGTTAATTTGATTGGGTAATTAATGTGGTATAAGTAAGTTTGGATTAAGGAAAATGGTTTTGGAATTTTGTAAAGGAGGTTGGAGAAAACGAGGTATTGGTTAGTTGTGGAATGGATGGAATTGTGGAATTCAATCGTAATGAGATTATTATGTGAATTGGAGTTGGTTAATAGTTAAGGAAGAGGTGAATTAAATGAAGGGGAGGTATAAGTAATTAATGAGTTAAGAGGAAAGAGAAAGGAATGTAATACTTACATACATTTAAACATTTTAGCATTTGTATATTTATTGTTTGGTAAATAGTATACATATATATACGTAATTGATATGATCCTTAATTGTGTTTAGGAGGATCTAAACAGGGAGGAGAAGGATCTCAGTTAGGGTGTTAATCGAGTGCTAAGTGAGTTTGACAGGTAAGTAGAATGAATGCAACCATCCTTGTTTGTTTCTATGTTGTGTTTATTTGTTTGATAATGTGTTGGATTGATTTGATAGTGGAGTTTGGTATGTTTGATTGCTGGATTTGTATGTGAAAATAAATGTAACATATGATTTGTGAATTGAATTGAAATGCGGAATGTGATGATTCTGTGTACGTGATTGAATTTGAGTATGTGATTGATGTTGTGTATGAGTGATATATTATGATGAATGATAAGGTGTTATGTTTACATATCGACTATGTATGATGGAATTGTGATGTTGATATGAGGAATATAGGTGGAAATTACATTTGGTTGAAATCATGACATAGTCAGATTGAGAATGTATGTTTGGTTGCATAGGTTTGCACTCATGCATTTGAGGAAGTGTTAGGGCTTTGTGTGAGTATAGATATGTAAAAGACTCTTTGTGAGTATACAATTAAAGAGGGAGTGGTTATGGTTCTGTGTGAACAAAAGAATATAATCGGTTAGTATATAAAACATGTTATTCCGAGCACGTGTGGATAACTCGAACACTTCAAGGTGTAAGAGTGTGCAGCTTGATGAGTACTTTAGGTGCAAATCATGGGCACTTTGTGTGCAGATTAATGAACACTTTAAGTGTAAATTATGGGCACTTTGTGTGCAAAGTTATAGGCACTTTATGTGCAAACATATATATGGATCCATAAAAGTTTATAACCAATACTCCCGGCCGACGAGGCCCATTTGCAAACGTCTAGTAAAGCAGTCAAGTGAAAGAGTGATGTGAGAGTTTTGAAATGAGATTATGTCAAATGCATTAAAAATGCATAAGAGGGCATCCATACATAAAAGTTATGTTGTGATTAAAAATGATCATGTGATTGATGAAATGGTGAAAAGATTGTATTGAAGCTTATGTATGTGGATTGATTATGAAGAGTTTGTGAGTATTGATTTAGTGCTTATGAACTTGATGAAATGTAATTCATGGTTACATGTGATAAATTTGGAAAATTGATTATGAATGTGAATATATTATGGTAATGAGGATGAAGATTAAATGTTATGGATAAGAAATGTGGAGAATTATTGTATATGTTTAAATTGATATATGACTTGTATGGAGATTGATTAAGTGATGTTTAAAATGTTATGAAATGTGGTAGATTAAAGTTTGATGGTTAATGCATAAGAATATGTGATTTGATATCATGTTTATAAGGTTGGATGGTTTGAGCTTAGTTTTCAGCCAGAAATTTTAGCGATCCACCCGTGGTGGAGCTGAAGTACGCGGGGTCATCGCGACACCGCGTACTTCCATCTACCACCGCGCGTCTGTGAAGTTCAAACTACACGTGGTCGGCGTGAGGACGCGTAGTTCATGCCTAGCACGCGTAGTTTGCAACGATCACGCGTCATGTGCTGAATTTTGGTTGAAAATGTGTAATTCTTGTTCTTGGGTGCAGGATTTGTCGTGTATTTATAAATTTCGAGATAATAACCTTAAACCATACCATAAATTGAATTATAATTGGCTAAAATATGACTACGTGATTAAATAAAATTTGAAGTTAGATCAGTATGTTTTGGCCATTTGTGGACATTTGATTTCCAACCATAGTATGGTTTCTTATTAACATGTTTTATTCATAATGTGATTGGTTTGAAAGATAATTGGTGTTTATTTGTTGTGTGTGGATGGTTGTCCATTAGGTAAATACTATTTATTGAGTTGTCACAAACTCACGGCTTACATGCCTACCCTATTCAATATGGGTAGTTTTTGAGCAGATTTATTTTGAACGAGTTGGGTGCATTTTGCTCGGGAATTTTGGAGAATTTACAAAGAGGACCGAGGTGTGCTGCGCACTCATCTAGACTAAGGTTTAATTATATGTGTACATGACAATGCAGGCATGCTACTATTGTATTTTGATGGGTTATTTGTGAAATAGAATCACTAGGGTTTTATTTCATCTATAACCTTGATTTTCTTTGTAAATAATTATGTATATATATTTATAAAAAGTGTAATTTGTTTTCTTTAAATGTCCTTCAAGTTTTACTTTATGTTATTGTTTTATATTATTTTTAAATCAAATTTGATCTTTGGATTCAAGTATCATTTGTAGGAGGGAAGTTATACGCAAATGGTATTTGAATTCGGGGGTCACATCGAGCGTGTGTGTTAGAATTCGGAGGTAATTGGGACGATCACTTACCTTTGGTTGAGTTTGCATACAATAATAGTTATCATTCTAATGGTACCATATGAAGCGTTATATGGAAGACGGTGCAGAAGTCCAGCGTCCTAGGATGTTGAGGGATTGTGTCAGATTAAGGGACTAGAGTTGGTTCAGTAAACTCTAGAAGAGCTATTATGTACGACATCATTGAGAGAAAGAGTATGCATTCGGAGATTAGGTTTTCTTGCGAGTTTCACCTTGGATAGGTGTTATTCGATTTGGAAGATGTGGAAAGTTAAGTCCTAGGTATATTGGACCATACTAGAGTACCGTGAGAGTGGGACTACTGGCGTACAGATTGAGATTACCAGCAGAGTTGTCCCGACTACATGATGTGTTTCATGTTTCGATGTTGATCCTAGCCATGTGCCGAGTGCTCCAGAGTTAGAGATATCTGAGGAGCTGACTTACGAGGAGGAGCCTATTGAGATTTTAGATAGGTAGATGAGACAATTGAGGAATCGCGAGATTTCGATGGTTTTGGTGAAATGGAGCTTTTATTCGCCAAAAGAAGCTACCTGGGAGGTTGGGTCAGATATGCGACGTCAGTATCCATATTTGTTTCCAGACTCCAAGTTAGAGTATTGAGGTATGTTCTGACTCCAATTATTGGTATTGAAGGATATGGTTTAGTGGTTTATTTGATGAAATGTGTTATGATATAAGTTAAGTAAAAGACTTAACTTAGTTGATTTTTGATTATGAAGGAATAAGTTTTGAGCAATGATGAGACAAGTTTGGATGGTTGGGTATATATTACGAGTATGTTTCATTTTACGGGTCATGCTAGAATTCTGTTTTGCTTTACCTATTGCTAACTTAGAAATGTTCTAAGTATGGAAGTTAAGCTCATAAGTAAACCATACTCGGTTTTACTTGCGATTTGATCCGTTTGAAATTTCGGGGACGAAATTTTCTAAGTGAGGGAGAATTGTAACGGCCTGAAATATGTTAGAATAAAAATATATGAAAAATAGATTGAAAGAGAATCGAATCGGACAAAAAATCGCAAAACTGTACAAAACAGCAGCACAACACGACCTCGTGCTTGAGGAACACGACCTCGTGCTCGTGCTGAAAATGCAAAATTTCAAAAATTCAAAATTAATCAGAAAATCGCAAAAAATCAGGTCAGTACGACCTGAGCACGAGCCGTGCCCAGGTCGTGTCGACCATGCTAGTATTTAAAATGACGCTGTTTTATTCAGTTCATTGGTAAAAACAGAACCTTAACCTTCAAACCTTTGAAAGAAACCCTAAAGCTGCAGAATTGGATGTGATTATGGTTGTTTTGCAAGCTTTCATGAAGGTTTTGAGTTGAATTGGATGTAGGTTTTTAGGTTTAATGAGTTTGAAGTTGAAATTGAGTTGTTAAAACATGAAATTGGTGATTTTGAATTTAATTCACTTCATATCTACAGATTAGAACATGTAAATGATGTTTTAGTGGAAGTTAGTAAAATTGTTCATTGGAAAGGGTACTGAGAAGTTAGAAGTTAGGATTTTAAAAAAGGTTTAATGATTCTATACTTAGAAACAACGAGGGTATGGTTAGTTAACATTGTTTATGCGATTAATTTCGCACAGGAGGATCTGTACGGTGATTGGATCGAAGTTGCGCTTGACGCCGACTTCGTAAAATAGTCGAGGTAAGTGTTCTTACACTTACTAATCATGTTTATATGATTATTTGAATAAAGATTGAGCTATAAATGTATGAGTTGTGTGGAAGTATGTTATTAGGAACATAATTGATATTTATTGCTTATTTGGTTGTATTTTGATGTTCATGCTCATGTATATAATTTTCTTATGAAGAATTGGGATGTAAATGATAGTTTATACTTGAGCATGTTTGAGAGTGATATTGATATTGATGATTCATATTAGTTATGAGAGTATGCTCTTTTATCTATGGTTGACATATAGTTGACATTATATTGATGTTAAAAGCATGTGTTGCTTTATGATATGTATATAAACATGTGTTTGCTTATTGAGCATATTTGATTGAGATCATGAGATATATGAATGCATTGTTCATTCATTGTGTTGCATTCATTGTGTGACATTGAGATTTACATCCTAGGCTGGGCCTGAGGATTATTCTGAGAGAGATCTTGATACAGGTCTGGGATCGATGATATTCTGAGTTGGGCTCGATGTCGTACTGGGTACGATCCGGTCTTTGACCAAGGGAAAAATGAAAAGAAAAAGAAAAGAAAAGGAAAGAAAAGAGAAAAGAGAGAGATACCTGGGTCATTCGCATGTGATTACATTGTCATTCATATGCATTTGAATAAGCATTCATGATTAGCATTGTTATGGTATTGCTTCTTGATTTATGAATGCTTATATGATATATTTGAGTATTGTAAAATGAATGGAAAATGTATGGTTTAATTATATGATGATATGTAAGTTATGATCTTTTGCTAAGTGAATGTAAATGGTTAAGTATATGTGCAAGTATGGTTGCATACTTTGATGGATGAGGCAAACAAGTAAATTATGAGTGTTTTGAAGTGTAAACATAATTAATTTGATGATTGAAGCATGTTGGACATGTACATAACTTAAAGGAACTTGTTTGCATTAAAATTATATGAAAATAGATGGAAAATAGCTGAAAACAGACTAGAGCACGACCCCATACTCGAGTGGCACAACCCGTGCCTTCTGGAAAATCAGAGGTTGAGCACGACCTCGTGCTCAATCAGCACGCCTTCGTGCTGGCCTACTGGTTTTCCCTGTACATCATTTTAAATGAGAATTTACGAATGGAATGATTATATAATTGATTAGAAAGTTGTATAAACTTAAAATACATGTTAAATGTGCTAAGAAACTTACTGAGTATTGAGAAAATACTCACCTTTTGTTTGAATATTTAAACGATGTGTAGGACGCATATACCTGCCACTGGTCCAGAGCTGTAGTGATCTTAGCAATATTGTCAGAGGTCGACCTCCATATTTTGAGTGCTTCCATTTTTGTTTTCTATACATATTTGTACATTTGTATAAATGTTCATATTTTGAGTTTGAAATGTTTTCAAACTTGATCCAATTTTTCGCTGTTGTATTTAACTTTTCTATATAATGGGCTGAGTTTTTATATATTATGAACATTTCATTTTCTCTCTCCTCTATTCATTTTATATTGAATTGTTTGAAGAAAAGAATTTTAAATATTTGAATATATATTGTTTTAAAAATTGAGTTCCAGAGGATAGATGAAATATGTAGGAGGAAAACGTAGATGACAGTTGAAATTATTTGTAGATAATGGGTGGAAACTAATTTATACAAGCATACAAATAAATCCAAAAATACAAATTACACATAAAGGCAAATGAACAAATATGCATATGAATGCAAATGTATAAGAGATTACAAATGAGTGTGTTTGTATATAGGAAAATAAATGAATTCAAGTGAATACGAATGAATGTAATTGAGTATATATGAAGAAAAAGGAATGCAAAGGTATATAGATAAAAGTATGTGTTGTTGATAAAGGTTATAAGGTATCATAAGCTTAAATGTTAATTGTTCATGATGATATATCAGTTAATCATTAAAGTTATATATTGATTACTCGCTGAGTTTTGTTGCTCATAAAAATACACATTTTGTTTTAGGTTCAGGAAAGATAGAGAGGATACATTAAAGGATTATTCTTTAAGGTTGGACAACTGAAAGCTCCTATAATTCTCTCTTTTACATGCATTGTAATTAAATATTATACATATTGTACTTGATGTAAATGTTTGATATTGTTATGTGTGTGACTTGATAAAATTGTATCTTGAGTATTGTATTTGTCATGTGAGTTTTTTGTTATTAAAGTTAAAGGTTATTATAGGCTGATAAAATGTTACTAGTAGGGTGATTGTTCATATATGGCCTATGTTGTATATTGAGGATATGCTTATTGTGAAGTTTATATTGATTAGAATTGATTTAGTACTCAACAAAAGTCGTATACCAAACTATATAATCATTCAACGGTATGATTTTCATGATCAGCTTATCAAAGACGAGTCGTCTAAAGTAAAACAGGCAATGT
>CANYCX010170554.1:0-21365 GCA_948193385.1 Breynia disticha f. nivosa | reverse complement strand
ATGTAAGATAAAACCGATGAAAATATATTAAGCTTGATATGCTTATTGCCTTGAGAAAATAATGAGATGAAAGAGATGAAATAAAATGAGTAGACATGGTAGGTTAGAGGAGAAACATATTCCCTAAGGAATATGGGTTTTTCCTGCTCCACTTACTGAGCTTTCTCGCTCACTAGGACGATTTGTTTAAAATGTGCAGGACGTTGAAAGCTATCAGTGAACCAGAGTTGCATTGATCTTATACCAGACGTGCTGATGTCAGAGGTGGAGCTCCATCATCATTTTATTTATGTATTGATTTCAGATTGGAAATTGGAACATATTTATAATATGTAATATTTTGAGTTTGGATTTGTTTTCAAACTTTTTATTTGCTTCCGCTAAACTCTGAATTATATTAAGTTGTTGTTGCAAGTGATTTGGGTCCGGATATGTATTTAAGAAAGTTGTATTTAATTTTCTATCTCCTCTAACTTTTATTTGATTTAACTTTGAATTTATAATTATTTTATAAAGATTATTAATTAAATGAAAAATGGGATTTTATTTTTGGGGTTCACAGTTTGTAAGTAAACAAGCCCAAATATTTTTTGAGAATGTGCTAAGTGGAGAGAATTTGATTGAAAGCTTGTTTTTTAGTTATAGTTCATTGGAAAGTGTTGGATTGGAGATAGAATCCACGTTTAGAAGAGTGGGCTTTAGTTCTTTTGCTGCTAGAATGTTTGATATTCATGAAAATCTTGTGAGAGAATTCTATGCCAATTTGACTCATTCTGTGGATGATTTTGGTGAATTGATGATTACTTCTCGTGTAAATAGAATTGATATTGAATTTACTGAAAGTAATTTGAGCAGTTGGTTTAATTTTAAACAAGTTGGTTATAAATGTTCGGGGTCCTTTGAATATAATGAGGAGGAGAATTTGGAGCACTTGAGAGATGAGGATATTATCTTGGGAAGCAATAAGAATAAGGCTCCTGCGATTAGGTGGGTTAAATTGTAGTCAAGACTAGTTGGACAAGAAAAAGAGTTAGACTGTAACTCTTTTGGGGTACAAATGAGGATGGTTCACAATGCTTTAACTCGGGCAATCACGCCTAAAGTACATACCCAGAGCGTTTTTAGAGGTATAGATTTGGAGGTGATGTACCATATATTGTGGGTCAATGAAGTAAATTTCTGCTTTATTGTTATGTCATATATGATCAGTAAGGCTGAGCAGATGTTTAAAGCAAACTACCGGACTCGGGCCAGAGAGAGGAGAGCAGGACTCCCATTCGGATCTATTTTGACCCATATTTTTGAGGAATACGGAGTTGATTTGGATGGATTAGAAAGAGCCAAGGTTCACAGTAACCAAGTTGTACGAGACTCCTATTTGAGGACTATGAGGTATTACAGGACCAGAGATGAGGGTTGGGTATTCTACCATTTTATAGCAGAGGGCAATGTCTTACACGATGGTTCATGTTATACAGTAGCAGGTGTAGTACCTCCTCCTGCTCGACCAGAGGTATCTTATAGCAGAGTAGGACCCTCCACTGGGGCTCTAGCACCCTCCTTTGGACCTTCTACTTCAGCACCTCCACCCGCAGCTCCTGCTTTTGGCTATGCGCCTATTGACTCTGCCATTCTTGCCCACCTCACTGCCATGGAGCATGGCATGTCAGCCTTGGAGAGAGGTCTTGCTTATGTCACTAAAATGGTTAAGAAGATAGCCAAAAAATATCTTGCACATCGGATGAGAGGACTCAGGTTGCGACACCTGCACCGACACATGATCTTACTGTAGAGGAGTCTGCTCCCACCGTTAGGATTGATGAGCAAGTTGGAGAGTCTTCACATGCCCCCACAGTTCAGGTTACACCTAGGGACTTCTCCGGATATACTTACCACCGCCGTCGAACTCCTTCCGCATGACCATATTCTCCGTCTGGACCTACATTTTATCCTCTTTTGCATCTTTCATATTGTACTTGTGGTTTGTTAGTGACTTGATATGACTTTTATCATGGACCTTTGTTGACTCTCTCTGTGTTTTTCTTTAGGACATGGATTGTTAATTCGTAATGGCATGATCTTTATGATTTTCTCTTTTACATATGTTGTTCATATGCTTTCAGTGTTTAATTATTATTGACAGGGGGAGTCTTGATTTTAGGGGGAGCCTCATGATCTCATCTTGTCTTTTAATAATGACAAAAAGGGGGAGAAAGTGAATTGAGAAAATGAAATTTGAATTGGACTTGGGACTTAGTTAAATGAGAGTAATGTTAGTTTAAAATTGGAATCAGAACGAGAGTAATTGGAATTGGGACTTAGTTAACTAATTCTATGTGAATTCCTATTGTGTGCTCTTTATTCAATATATATTATGTATGTTAGACTAACATGGAGACAAGACTTTAATGTCTTGATCAAATCCAAACTTTTTTTTGTTGTTGTTCAATGTTTGCAATCTTGTATCTCTTCTAAAATTTTTGTCATTATAAAAAAGGGGGAGATTGTTGGATCAAGGGTGATCAACATTAAGTCCCTAACTTGGTTTTGATAATGTGAGATCCTTTAAAGTGATAAAGATTGAATTTTCAGGTAAAACTGCATTCTGGATTCATGTAGCAGACCAGCAAAATTCAGCGGATAATTAACGTATGTTACGTATGTCAAGATAAGTGTAACATACATTAATATCATTAACGTACGTCAAGAGGCATTTTTAGGCATTCGTTATTTTGCTTTTGGAATCGACAGAATCAAACCAGAGAATTACGCGTGGTGGCTAGTAGAGGTTAACGTATGTTATAAATGGAATGGTAGCATACGTTAATTATGTAACATATGTTATAGGAGTGGAGTAACATACGTTAATGTCTGACACAACATTCAATGGAAGGTTATTTTAATCTCAACGGCTATATTTTGGCTCCAATGGTTACAAACGGCTAAGAGAGGTATAAAAGAGGTGTAATAACTTCTGGGAAGTATACACACTACCTTAGAAACATATTGAGCTTTCATGTAAACAAGATTTCCATTCTTTGACAAGCATTTGAGCAAAAACTTCTTGAATCTTTAGAGAAGCTATTTGAAATAGATTGGAAGTTCTTGTGAGTGTTCTTTTGCTGAGATTAGTTTTGTTGTAGTGTGAGGTATTGTAAGTGATTATTGTTTCTTGAGTTCTCACTTAACTAGAAAGTGATTTGTAAGAGAAAAATCATAGTGAAAGTTGGAAATCCTTAGTAGAGGTACTAAGGTAGTGGACTAAGTAAGATTGTGCCGAATCACTCTAAATTATTGTGTTGATTCTCCCTTCCTTATCTCTTTACTTTACAAGTTTACATTAATTCCGCAAAACCGAAGAAAATGGCACGGTTCAAGATTCAACCCCCCTTCTCATGAATCCTACACACATCCTTTGGTTTAAATGTATGTAATGTAGAGCATTAACGGGTAATGGTAGTTGCGGACTCGTGGCAGATTATTGAAGTGCGGTGATCGACGAGTTAGGTCTGCGACTCTAAGTTTTGAGAATTGATTTTGCAAAACTATGCATTCTTTCATAGTTTAGTTGCATCTTATTATTTTGTAACTCTTGGCCACGTTTTTTGCATTTCAATTTACACATTTTGGATACATTACATGTTAATGCATAAGCATATTGAGGGATCTCTATCTTTCCTTTGTGTGTTCAATTTATTTCCCAAATGAAAAAAATAGTGCCAATTTACTTATTTAATTAAAAATAAAAAAATGAGTTTCGGGGGTCCACATTTAGTGGTTAGAGCGGGGATTAGATTCCCTGTGAACTGTGCACAAAATTGTTTTCAGCGCATCATGTTTTGTGAAACTAAAGAGTTTTCAAATGGTGATTTCATTAGGATGACATCGATCGACGATGTATGACACGAGATTGTTGAGTCCCGAGAGTCAGTTCAGGGGCAGGGATCCACCCCAATGCGTGGAGAGCAACTTGCAAATGCTATTGTACCACCATTTGACCCCGCCTACGCACACTTTTATGAGATGATGCAGAGTATAATGCTGGGGCATTTTATAAAAAAAGTAGGTTGAAGTTTCTTTTTTATCCATTTACCGTCAAATACAAAACTATTCTCATTTTATGGTTGTTTTTATAGTATTTTCATCTTTAGTGCTTTTTTATGAAGTGGCATTATGCTATTAGGTGTGACATAATGTCACTTCATATAATTTAAATTAAATTTAATTATAATTAATGACAGAGGCAATGATTAGTAATAATATAAAAATGATGACATAAAAATGGTTGTTAAATAATTTGAATAATATTATAATGAATAGTTAATAATTTGATGATAATAAAATAAATGTAGATATTTTTTATATTTATATTTATTTAATTAAATTATAATTTTTAAATAATGTTAAAATTAATTGAATAATTTTTATATTTAAAAAATAGTTTTATTTAATTAAAAGAAAATATTGATGAAAATAAAAATTTATATATCCAAAAGAACATGATTTACAAATAAATTTATATATCATAGTTACGAGTTCTACCAAGTACTTGTTTGAAGACTTATATTATTTTAAAATAAATAAAAGGCAAGTGTCTCAGGACGTCATTTCAATTTATTTAATCTTCTTTTCGTAATTAATGTTACAAATATAATTTTTTCTAATGTTCATTATGTATTTAAATATGTTAAAAATTAAATAAAAAGTAAGTAATAAATTAATTGTTTCAAAATATTAAATTTCAGCACGAAGCCACAAATGGTGGTGCATGTTAATAAATATTAAGGGGTGGAGGTCTATAGCTTTAACCAATATTATCATAATTAAAATGGTGATTGAACTAGAAAAAAATTGTTAGTTTATTTGTTAAATTGGTAATTTAAAAATTATATATATAAAATAAATAAATAAATTTATAAAATTGTTTATTTTCTTTCAATACTTAAAGTCAGATCGGTTTACCGATTTGTCGGTGGAGCCGTCTGGTTTACCAATGATTCGATATCAGTTTACTTACAAAATGATAAGAATGACAAAATTGAACCAAATTAATGATGGGTTCAACGATTTATTCAATTTTTATAATACTGATTTTAACAAGTTAAAATAAAAAAAAAACTATCATTTTAAATTAAAAAGAAGATGTGTGTCGTGCATGGAATGGTGAAAAAGACAATAGAATGTAACTTTCATTTAGCTAAGCTCCAACCTAAACAAGGTAGTACTCGGTTCGCTTACAATCAAGTTTGCTCATGAGCAGAATAGTAAGCTCGGATATTTAAACGAGCCGAATCTGAACAAAATAGTACTCTGTTCGAAAACTCGCGAATATGCTCATTTAACGTTCGTGAATAAACTCGATTATATATTTGATTTTATATTAATATTTAACTTTCTTATTTTCTTTATATATCGAATATGTATATAATTTATTTAAAAGAATATTATTTTCATAATAAAATTATATTTTGATAAAATATACAATAAATTATAATAAATTTTATTATATTAATTAAAAATAATAATTTTATTATATAAAAATAAAAAATATCAATATCGAATAAAATTTTATTTTAATTTTTATTTAGCAAAACTCAAAAGTTCGTGAGGATGCTCGCTTGTTTGTAAACTTTGAAAAAGTTTGTTCGTCAATAAAATTTTGAGCTCGATACAAAATTCGGTTCAAGTTTAAACTCGTAAAATTTTAAACAAGCTGAGCTCAATTAATCTAAAATTCGGTTCGACTCGTCTCATTTATACCTCTTTTTTCATAACAATAAATGAAAAAAAGAAGCCCATTTAAACGCATGTCAGAAAAAATCAGAAATTCGCTACACGTTGCAGCGTTTTGTGAAAATTGCTGCCGCGTGTAGCAAATTTAAGGTATTTCGCCAGCCACTTCAGCAAATTTGCCCTGCTACAACCATAAATTTGGAATTTGTTTGAGTTTCATTGTTGTTCAGTAATTATTTTTTCAAAGATTCTACTTTGGTCAAATGCCCATGATGCGAAGGCAAAGAGGTCAACTGGGAATGAACATGGACTGGAACTTTGGGGAGGTGCGCAAGCAAGGCGCAAAATCTTTTGAGGGTACTACTAACCCGACAAAGGCGGAGGAGTGGCTTCGCCACACAGAGCGAATCCTTAACCACATGAGGTGCACCCAAGAGCCGAAGTTGAGGTACACTACCTCATTCTTGGAGAAGGACGTGTGGAATTGGTGGGAAGCAATTCCTACCTTCACTTGGGGAAACTTTTAGAGGGAATTTGCAGATAAGTACACCTCTCCTCTATACCGGAGTAGGAAGAAGTTTGGCTTCAAGGAGCTCAAATAGAACGAGATGATACTCACCGAGTATCAGGCGTAGTTCACGAGGTTCTGTCGTTATGCACCCGAGGAGGTGGCCAATGACCAATAGAAGCAGGATCATTTTGAGCGAGGGTTGCGGTTCAATATCCTTACTCAGATGGAAATGAAGGCGCCTACCTACCAAAATCTAGTAGAAACCACTATCAGGGTGGAGGAGTTATTGGCTGAGGAGGGTCGTAGAGAGGAGAAGAGAAAAAAAGGTGTCTGGTGGATCTAGCACTACTGAATGAAGCAACGGAGCAGATTCCTAATCCTCTATAAGCATATGTGGAGGAAGAGGATACGCGAGGAAAGGATCTGGGAGTAGGGCAAGCCACCCCACTAGGCCCTCTACCCTTTGGTATTAGGGCACTGGGACACATACTGGAGAGGGCACTGACCTTGTGTGCTATTACTGCAATCGACCAAGCCATATTGCCCGACATTGCTATCAGAAAGAAGTGGGTGAGAGGAGAGGTGTCTTTGACAGAGTAGTGTCAGAGATATTTGAAGCACTATGGAGGGCGGTGTTAGTGTAAGCCCTAGCCCAATACATTAGTTGTAACTTTTATTATTGATTAATAAAATTATGAGGTATTATTTTATCACTTCATGTATTGACCTGTGGTATGTGTTTGATAAATTGTCCAAGAATGTTAATTAAGCACTTGAGGTATCAAGGTTGAGGACCTTGATAGTAGAACCTGGAAGTTATGAGATTAATATTCTAAATATCCCTAGTCGCTTGTTTCTATGGGAATAGAAATGAATTAAGACTAGTATGTACCTTGTAGGTGATCATGTTCTACGGGTCACAGATATTTAGGATATCTAGCAAAGTGCATAGGTACAATGTAGAGCATTGTATTTGGAGAGCGATCATTACTTGCAATGTCAAATATTATCCTTTGACTGAAAATCACTATGTCTCTTGTTGTGATTTTTAGTGTACTTTGTCATACGTCTAATGTGATCGTAAAAGGTTGACAAGTATTGGGTAAGATTGGGTTGCAGGCAGAGAAAGAGAGAGCGGACGTAGGGACTCGGGGCAGGGCACAACCTATGTAACGCCCAAAAATTCTATTAATTTAAATTTATAATAAAATAAATAGCAAAAATGAGGGAAAATTTTTCGCGGTTTATTTTGGGTAATTAATTAAGTAAGTGCAGTTAAGAATTGTTTAAATTGGGAATTGGAGAATTTGGGAAAATTATAAATTTTGAGAACTTAAAGTTGGGATTAGTGTGGGTCGAGTTAGAAGGGAAATTACGAGGTAAAGTGGATGAAGCCCAAAGGAAACCCTAAAAGTCCTTCCCTCCCTTCTTTTCCTCCTCCCACACCATCGATACCCTCTCTCCCTTTTCTTCTTCATAGCCAAAAACTCTCCCCACCAGCCAACCCTCACAAAATTCTAAAGCAAGGGAAGTTCCAAAGATTGACCTTGGGTTAAATCAAGGTAAGAGTTCTTCCATTTCCTTCAATCCTGTTTCTCCCCAAAACCCTAACTTCCAACACCCATAAATCTTTCATTTTAGCTCCGATTAGAGCGAATGACGGCTCGTTGGAAAGCTTGAACTATCCAATACCCTTTATTGAATATTATTGGATGTTAAATTGTGGTTTAGACACTCGAAATTGTTGGGAGAAAGGCTGCCCTGCACAGTGACCAATTTGGGAAACCTAGGAGGTGATTTTGCGCAAACGAGTTTCTTCTTGCATTTTATCACTTGGGTAAGTTATTGAGAGTATATTGGAAGTGTTACAAGCATTGTTTTGGTTGGGTGTTTCAATATGTGTAAAATTTAGGCAAATTTAAGTAAAATGTTAGGTTTGGAAGAGGGGAAATTGGAATTAGGATAGCGAAGTATTGTGGGAGAGTGATGATCATCTAAATATACCTAAACAAACTTGCCTAGAGCATTAATGGAGGTTGGTTGTGAAGAAATTAAGAATGGTAGTTGTTGGTGGCAAAATTAATGTGGAGGTTTAATGAAGAGAGGGGACATTAATGAGAACAAATGTAATAAATGAATTCTTATCAATAATTCACATTCATTTTTCACAATTGAATGAACCTAAAGCTAATGTGAATCTATAATGTCAAGAATAGGAAATCCGAATCGTGGCGAGGGAGGCCCTCAACCGAGTCGCTAGGTGCTTTTGAGAGGTAAATAACATGAGCACAACTTTTCCTATGCCTGTATGTTTCTTGAGTGTGAATTGTTTGGCTTGATGAATGAGTGATTGTGTGATCATGAATTGTGCTTGTATGATTGGTTTCATGGATAAGTGGCTATGTTGCTTAGGTGTTAATTGATCATGTGGGATGTGATGTGAATGATTGGTGAGGTGTTATCAATTGAGAATGAAACAAGAAATTTGATTGCTATGTTATGGCATGATTGTTGGCATGCTTAATTAGTTTTTGATGGTGTTGTTAGTTGAGATTGACTAATGGTTGAATTGAACTTTGATTGTTAAGTATGACATGGATTGGTTTATAGGTGCGTGATTGATTCCATGACACGTGCACATAACATTCATGCATTAGGCTCATAGGTAAGCAAATATAATGAAATAATGGGCTCTTAGTGAGCAGGTGTTTATATACACTAAAATGAAATAAGGGATTGGTTATGACTCTAGGTGAGCAAATTACGAGTAGTATTTATTAAATGCTACACCGGGAAATAAAGTGGTGAAATGCTCGGGACACATGAGTGTGTATAAGTATGCTAAAAACTATGGGCGCATAAGTGTGCAAATTATATGGATCGAATTATTTTATAACCGATACTCTCGGCCGACGAGGCCCGTTTGCAAACGTCAAATTTGGGATCATGGGTGATCATGCTAAAGACTGCATTAGATGGCATGCATTCTCATTTTCATCATGTTGCATAAATGTGCATGATTAAGTATGACAGAAGTATGTTGGCATGATTTGATTATATTGAGAATATGAATTTAGATTGTGGTTATGCGTATTGGTTATGGTTCAATGAAGTCAAGATTGTTTGGATATTTGTATATGTTTAGCCATATTTATGTGTAATTATGGATATGTGGAATTTGCCATTTATATACTTGATGTTGGTTAAGGTTTCAAGTAGGAATGTAGTGAGAATTTAGGTTGTGAATGCTTAAGACTTGCTTGTGAAGTGTGAATGTTGTTTGGGGTATTTTTGTGTGTGAAATGCTAAGTGTTGAGTGCTGATTTGAAGTGCCACGAACGTGACAAATGTGTCACGAATGTGACACCATTTCTGGATGCCATTGTCCCCTTAAAAATGAGTGTCACGAACGTTACACAATGAGTAACTAACGTGAAACTACTTTTACTTCATTTTTATACCTCCAAGTGGTGTCATAAATGATACTATGGCATCACGTTCGTGACTCTCAATTCGTGACATAATGAGTCACGAACGTGACCCCATTTCTGGACACATTTCCACACCTTCAAGGGGAGTCACGAATGCCACTTTGGCTTCACCATTCGTGACACAAAGTGTCACGAACGTGATGCCCATTCTGGTCACCAAATTCCATTTGATATTGAGTCATGAATGCACCATTTGGAAGCCTCAATTCATGACACTAAGAGTCACGAACGTGACACTAAGAGTCACAAACGTGACTATGTTTCTGACCCTCTTTTCCTTCATCCTTATGAGTCACAAATGGAAAGTCTTTGGCATCACCATTCGTAATTCAAGTGTCACAAACGTGGCGCATGGTCTGATTCAAAAATATTTGTTTCAAATGTGTTAAATATCACCCATACTTCATGACTTCATTGTGTTCTCCTTGATATGCCATTTCCTTTTTCATTCCTTAGCAAATCTTCATGTTGTTCAAGTGCACCTAGATAAAACAAAAGTGTATAAAATGAATTCATATTTGCAAGTTTTATCTACCAAATCAAAATGAAAATATACTAGAATATGAATGGAATTGTTGTGCATTAGTGCCCTTATCAAGTAAAATGGTTTGAATGCTTGTGTGGTGATTCGATGGATTAATATCGTAAATGTGAAGTTTATCAATATTGTATAAAGCATATGAATATATGTGAATGCAAATTAGTTATGGGAAGTTGTCCATATCAGTAGTGTTTCTTAGTGAGTTTCACGACTCACGCGTTTTATGTCTGCCATATTGGCAGGGGCTTGAGGGGATACAACGAAGGGTGGTAGCTGTTTTGATTTTGCCAACTATTTCTAGAAGAACCAAAGTACCAAGGTGGGTCGTGCACTAAAGCTATTTTGAACATATTTCATGCATTTGTCTGTATTGAACATTTTAGTGCATACATTTATTTTGATGGGTTATATTTGAAATAGGGTCTAATTGAGTTCTTTTCTTGTACAACCCTACTGATCTTTTTTTTTTGTAAACTGTATATATATATATATATATATATACATATATATATATATATATATATATATAATTTGTGATATCCCCACATGCAAACTCTTATGTAGCTTTTTATCAAAGCAATGAAAGATGTATCTTTTAAATTTGAATATGCCTAAAAGTATTCATTTCTTTAAACTCTTTTATTTTCAATTTGTTATTTCAAAATTTTGATTTCTAAGTCCGGGTACCACTTGAGAGGTAATGTATACAAAAATAAGTGGTAGTCGAATTTAGGGGTCACAACCTAACTAAGCGAGCCATTCCATTTAGGGTGAGACAGAATGGGCGGGCACGAGCGATCAGGTGTCTGAGCGAATTGGTCAGACAACGATTACTTCACTTATTAGATTAGTATTAGTCGCTTATCCCAAAATGAAATGGGATGGAATAGAAAGAACGCGAAGAGCTGTAGGATTATTTTTTGGGGGGGATATGTTTCTTCACAAGCTTATCCTCGCTGAGTGAAGTGAAGGGATTGACCCTCTCATGAAAAATAAAAGTAGATATCATTGGTCACTTGATAGAGAAGATTGGGAAGAGTGTGGCCGCACCCGAATGAGATAATTAGGTCATGTATTCGAACTTATCAATTTTGTCATATAGATCAAGAAAAGTGATTTAGCGCTAAGTAAGGGTGTTTGAGACATGCCTTACGCTAAGAGGTCAAGGGATGAATTTGAATTGTAGTAGGGCTGTTGACACTGCTCGTCAACTATTTAATTTAGGGTGATCATAGTGTCGTACTAGAGACCGCCTATGATTTATTAGTTATTAAACTCATTGACTTTATTAAATAGTCCTACAGATCGCACATGGATTATGGAAAACTAAAAAGGGTATTTTAGGTTTTTCAACTTAGGTCAAAATTCAGCTATCCAGCCGAATCAGGCATTTGGGCTAATTTTGATAATTGGGCCCCAGATGAATGAGAAATATTATTTCTTACATGATTTTAAGACAAAGATTATTTATTAAATATGATGTCTTAAGTGAAAATATGTAAGAAGATAAGAAAGAGAAAATTTAGGAAGCTTGTCTTAAATTAAGACAAGATTAATGTTTGATAAATTAAAAGATAAATCTTCTTATTTATCCACATTAAAATCACGGTACATGGGTGGTTATTTTAAAGGATTTTTATTTTAATTAAAGACTTAACAAAGTCCTAATGGGATTAGGATTGTTATGTGTTTTAATGAACTAAAACTCTTGTCTTTAAAAAGAACCAAAACCCTAGTTTTTCCACATGAGAATTCGTCCCTCAAACACTCCCATTCAACCATGAGTTCCACCTAAAAATCAAGAGAGAATTTTAGGGTTTTTCTAAGAGAGACGTGAGGAAAAAGAGGCTGGTCATAGGATTGATCAACATGGTGCTCTTCATTCCTCAAGATTTTCATCCGATTTTGACATTAAAGGCGATTTAATTTACTCTTTGTGCTAGTACATGTTTCCGCTAATCCGTGTGTTAGTTTTATAGAGTAATCACATCTAGGATTCCTCCTCTCTGTCACCAAGGTCGTCTCTAAGTATTTTGAGGCGGTATTTTACTGTTCTTTGGCTAAAGAACCCACGACCTAGAAGGAGAAAGAAAAAGTAAGTTTTTCTTTAAAGTCTATGTTTTTCATCTACTAGTTATTATCTAGGAATAAACCTATGCATTTCTTGATATTTGGTGAAGATCTTGGCTGGTTTCTAACGTGTTCTTGATTTTTTTGCTACCATTAGTGTTAGAATATGTTAGAAAACCCAACATAATCATGCCAAAAAATAATAGACAAAATCTGCTTTCACTCAATCTTTCCTCATCTTCCTTAAAATCTTCCACTTGGATGGGAGTGATCCTGAAGGGATGTGGTCCTTAAAGTGATTTATATATTCACTTTTTCATTCTAGTATCCTATTTTACAAATAATAAGATTACTAGTTTCTTTACTCGCCTAAGGTAAATATCCAAAGTGAGTATATGTCATATAGACACAACCCAATAACTTATATGAAGATACTCCTCTTGGTTTCTCAATCATCTTAGACTAAGATTAGAGGATGTTGAAAATATATCTCATGATTTCTAATGATTAAGTCAAATTTAATATGACTAATCCATATTTTCACATGTGTAAGTAAATAATTTTTGAGGGAGCACATGTTTAAGAATATGTTGGCATGTGTCATCACTTATCTTAACATGTTAAGGAAAGATAAATTTCTTTTTCCTCCACTTCACTATAGTAATAAAGTTTAGGATAAACAACTATTGTTCAATCCTTTACACCACTTATACATTTTAGATTTTTGATCAAATGTATTTACGATGTATGTCGATCATCTTGCATTTGATCATCTCATCCTCTGAGATTCATAAACATAAGGAGCAAACTAATGTTCCTCGTATACGAGAAATCCAAAAATATATCATTATTACATAAATCAATCATACTAATAAGTGATGTTTTCTCTCTCTATCATTATTACCATCACAAAATGTTAATTTTATGGATTGCAATAAGATTAGGTTTAACTAATGGTTGCCCATTTATGTCTAACCTAGACATCACTTTCAATTACGTAACTAAATCTTTCTTGAGTCACCCAATTTTCATTAGGTCACTCAACCTTTTCATTTGCCACCTAATTTTCATGCCTTAGAAAATTTAACACATTAATTTTAGCTAATATGCTATGATGCCCATTTAATGGAATCCTAATATCATGTAAATTGTGTGAAGTTACAAACAACAAGTACCATTCTCTTAATGAAATAGAGATTAAGTAGTCCATAATCCAACATAAATGTTGCTGCTATTTATTGAAACAATAATTGAAATTATCTTTCAATTAAGTCAAGACAAAAAGATGACGAAGTGGATTACATTTTGACTTATGTACAAAACAAATTTTAAAAGTCAAATTTCCAATAGCTCCCACTTTTTTGGGTTCTCACTTAGGTTTTATTTAACATCCATGAAGATTTATTAATTTTTCATTAAGTGAGTTCACCTCCTTGAATTCTTAATCTATTAGAAAAAAATAAATAAACAATTAGAAGTGGAACATGACATTCCAATTCACCTCTCAATTGTGTGAGATTGAACATTGCATTAGTCAAAAGTGCAATCCTTTGATTGTTAAAATATTTCCCTTAATGAAACGTTTCAATCACACATTCATGTTCATACGACCTCACTTAGATTATGTCTTTTCTTTTGATTCTCAAGAATTTTTCAAATTCTTTAGTCCTTTATTTTTCACTATCTTATCCTTGAACTAGTCGTAACTAAGCTGTTATTACAAAATTGACTTGAAATCGCCAAGATTCTCTAGCATAAACTAAGTCTTTATTACGAGAAAAATCAATCAAGTTGATGCACTTCATCATTAAGATTATTCATATAGAATTTTAAATTAAATGCAACTCGATATGCTCCAAATAACTTGGCTAGGAATCAATCACAACTCTTCGAACAAAATTCTTTTCAGTTGACTAAAACTAAATTTCCTAAGTTTTGAAGGCCGTATAAGTACTGAGCTTTTGATCATTATGCACTTACATATCTTCAGGTGGTCAACAGACAGCGATCCTAAGATACAATGATACATGCATAGGCACTTAGTAATCACATTTATTTTTGCACCTAGCAAGTCAATACAAACAATGAAATACTTTTGTTTCATGTCACATAAAAATTAATGTCCAAGATACATCGAAAAACTTGTCATATCCTCAAATTTAGGCACATCCTTAATCTAAGGTCTCAAAAGCTCTGAACTTTTATTTTTTGATTGGAAAACTTTATTTTCAATCTTTGTGATTATCGTTTCTTGCTTGGCCAAACACATTTGTCTAGCTCATAACAAATCGACTTTTATAGCAGTATATATTATTTATTACACAATAAATAATCGAAGAAAAAACTAATGACGTATTTAAAAAAAGGAAATTTAAAATAAGCAATACACAATTTATTATTTTGTCTCTACTTTTTCTAACTTTAGGTTAGGATGGGTATAACTAAGGGAAGCATCCTATATAAGGGTGTTATCACGCGTTAGAGATCCACTCAGTCCTTGAGTTAAATCAAGGTTCAAAATGATAAATGTTCTAGTTGTTTGGTTCTATGTCATTACCTCTCAATGAACTATATTCATTATGTGTTTCCTTTAGTTGTTATATACTCAACATTTACAAAGGAAATATAACTATGGTTAATCAATTATTAAAAAAAATTAATTAATTAAGGTGTACTATTGTTTTTGCTAATTCAACAAACTAATTGTTAAGTAATAAATATAGTGAACCAAATAACTTTAGGAGTCTTAATGAGATTCAACACATGATTTTTTGTCAGTTCAACCTCTTATCCAAAACTTACAAGGTTACTAAATCCTTTTAGAGCTAATGTCCTATTTTTTGGAGTGACACTTGATAACATATATCAGAAGTGTTATTTTCCAAATTTAACTTATGACCATTTAGGATTCCACTGTTAACGATCATACCCGTTAGGATCCAAATCGAACATATCATAATTAGTCCAATTGACTTTTCTAATTTTTTATGAATTGTAGTGACATACGTAATAATCACATTTTGTCATAAAAAATTTAGCTCGATTCTCCTACTCAGCGACTTGATCGAAAATAACTCATATTAATCAATCTATACAACTCATGTATTAAATTTGTTTCCTTTTATTTCTCTTGTTTTAGTTAAAAGCAACACATGTATTAATTTCACTTCGAACTTATCTTAGACATTAATTCGCATGTTTTTGAAAATTATTTGATTCACATAGATATTTTCGTTGTTTAGAATTTAAACATGTATGTATTAATGTTGTTTCGAACCAATCTTCAACAATAAATAGCATACTTTAGATATTATATAATTCACCAAGAATTAATTTATGATTTGCATGTATTTAATATTTTATCGAAATAATCTTAAATATTAAATTGTTCGTGCAAAAATTAATGAATCACTTGGATTTTTATTTCCACTTATGTAATATGGTTTTCACTATTTAATGATACAAAATCATCAATTAATTGTAACATAATACAATTAAATTTTGAATTTATACTAACACATTATATTTTTGAAAATTCAAAAAGTAAATTCCAATAATATGGTGAAACCATCAAACATCTGGTGAGTGAGGCTCAGTCGCAGGCAAGAGTACGAGTTACAGAAGCGTACTCACCACGATTTTGTGACACATGTCTGATAGGTTTATTTGGTTTAGCTGCGGTTAGACCATTGTTTTAGCTCTGATTCGATTGGTTTGGTTTGAATTCAAACCATAAATCAAACAATTGACTTTTTCGAACACTCCACACTGATCACAATGTCAGCCCTTCTTCTCCAAAAGTCAAAACTGTTCCTGAAACAGTGTTTTCCAATTCTTTTTTGTCTCTGTTCAAGACATTTTCGTCATTTTTGGATCACCAAAATTAGACTTTTAGACTTTTATACGTTCTGGATCTAATGGTGGCATTAGAATCACGAAATTTCGACAAAATATTTCGAGTTTTGGATAGAGTTATCAAAAATAGTCCAATCTTTATGTCAGATTTCGACGAAAATTTTGGAGTAGCCTTCAGTAATTTTATCAGTCATGGAAGCAACAATTTTAGGAATAAAAAACCTATTTTTATCATCTAAAATAGTCTATGGCTCTAATACTAATGTAGGCATCTTATAAACACAGTCACAATTACTCAAAATGCATAAAGTAAAACGTGTAAATGTAAATCATACTTGATAAGCGCGGCGGAATGAAAGAGATGCTTCAAAAACAATACCGTTGTCGGCCGCCTTCAACTACAAACTACAAATCACGAATGGTGAGGAGGAGGTTAATGAACGCATCCTTTTACTACCGTGTTTCTGTAATCTCAAAGAACGATCTCTGTGAGAAAAATACTTAGTTTTTTTGGCAAACTTATTGCCAAAAGAAGCGAAGGAGAGAAGTGTTTTTTTTGGTTATGTATGTTTTTTCTGTAGAGAAACAGTATGTTCTGTAAAAATTGAATTGGTTATTAGGGTTTCTTTTAAGCTACCTTTTTATATCAATGGACTACTTATAAAATAAGTCCACATATGTAATATATAATTGGGTTTATAACACCTTTACAACCTTATAGTTTGGTTTTTACAAAAACAATGATAAATTTATTTTAAAAATGCACACATTTCTTCAAATGATTAACTTAATGCCCAGATTTATTAGTATGGACAAAAAGGAAAAAGTTATAAAATAATTTAATCCATATTTTCTCTCCTCTAATCTCTCTTTTTCTCTTCTAACTCTTCTTTTATTTCTTATTCCACAAATTTTTAATTCTATGTTTTCTCCTTAATTTTTTTAATTCTACAAATTTTATGGTCTTATTCTTTTATTTATTTTTCTCTTTTCTTTTATTTTATCAATCTTTTAATTTAATTTGTTCAATTAAGTTTAAAATAGTTCAAATAAGTTCACGAGTTTGAAATAATTGATTTTTTATATTTTTATTCATTCAATTTTTTATACCTTTTATCAAAAATCGTTCAATTTAGTCTTTATTAGTTTAAAAAACTGTTAATAAAATGATCAATAATGTTCATTTGTGTTAAAAAGCTCATTTATGCACATGTTTTTAATAAATGTTCAAATTAGATCAATTATGTCCAATTTAGATCAATTATGTTCAACCTCGCATCCTGCATAATATGTCCAAAAAGTGTTTTTCACTGGGAACGCATATTCAACATCTTGCATAATGTTCAAAAAATACAAATTTGATTAGCTATACAAAACAGAAACAAAGGTTAAAGACAGTTAAAAAATGTTCAAATTATGCACAGATTAGTTCAAAAATATTCAAAAAGGCATAAATTTGATTAAATAAGTACAAATTTCATTAGAAATCCAACATTGATCATTTAGATTGAATCTGAACAAAACATATCAAAGAATACACATATTACTTCAGAACAACAGCAAAATCTCAAAAAAGTACAAAAAACAGTTCAATAAAGTTCAAATGAATAAAACAACAACTGATCATTTAATCGAATCTAAACAAAAACAGACTAAAGAATATACATGTTACTTCATAAACAACAACAAAATCTCTAGAGTACAACAAATAATTCAACAAAGTTCAAATGAACAAAACAACATGAAGATTACAGAAAAGAATCTAAAAGTACAAATATAACAATCAAATACCTAATTGAAACTAAAAACAAGTCAAAAAAAACTAAAAATCGCTAAAAACAAATCGAATAGAACAATTAAAATCGAAAAAAAATTAAAAACAAAGAAAAGAAAAATAATTGAGAGGTTGAGTTTGTTGAAATTGAAGATCGTCGGAGGAGAGAGATGTGAAGATTCTTAAGGTTGATTTTAGTGACAAAGGAGTGAGAGGTCGAGTTTATTGAGATTGAAGATTTTTAGTGTAAGAGGGGAGAGGAAGAGAAGAGTTGCATTGGAATGTAGGAGAATTTAGATTTAAAAAGGATTTGATTAAATCTTTAAGATAAACTACCAAAAATACCCTTTACATATAATTTAAAAGTCAATTAGGCATAAACCTAAAAAATAATCTCTAAATGCACATTTTCACATAACAAACATTCAACATAGGCATTTATTTAAAACAAAATCAAAAAAATAGATATTTTTAAATTAGATAAATTAAAAGAGGAATAGGACATAATTAATTCGATATAATTATCACGTAGACCCAAATACTTATCAAATATTCCACCTAACTCATCATGGGTGAACCCAATAATTCTAACCTTTTAAAAATTAAGTAAAATGTGAAACATTGGTAATAAATCTAATAGCTGAATTGTTTCTATTTTTTAATAAATATTAATATTTTTTTTACAATTCTAGTAACTGAATTGTTTCTACTTTTTAATAAATTGATGAACCACTACTGATTTTGTAAAAATTAAGTAAAATTTGAAATAATTTATTAATTAACTTAATTACTGAATCGATGGAAATTATTCAATTTGTAAAATTAAGCAAAACATGAAATAATTTACTAATTAACTACTATACTCAATTGTTTTTACTTTTTGGGCAATTTTTTAATCATTAAATTAAGCAAAACTTGAAATAATTTACTAATTAAATTTTAGTGCATAATTTTCATCAATTCAGTAAAACATAAAAATAAAAAATTTATGAAATACTTAACTACGTAAAAAAAAAGAAAATAAATTTAGTAATAAATAAATTATTGAACTATTTTAGTTGTTATAGAAAGTTTAAAATTTAGTAACACCGTTAAATTTATTTAAAAAAATAAAATTCAGTTAAAAACAAATAAAATTATACAAAAAATAAAAATTAAATTATTTTAATTCATTTAAAAATATTTTTAATTTTATTCAATATTTAAAATTTAAGTAAAATATAAAAAAATATTGCATAGTGCATTCTCTATAGTTACCAAAATTTAAATGAAGAAAATTAGAGCATCTTCAATAGACTCTTTTAAAGATTTTCTTATTTTATTTAAGAGAGGAGATGAAAAAAAATATTTTTAATAGAATCTCTTAATTTAAGTTAGTTTTTTAATCTTAAGAAAAATAAATAGTTCATCTTTTATTTAAGAGACTAAAAAATAATTATCTTAACTTATTTTATAATACTTTTAATAATAGTGTGGAAAAGACTAATTTATTCCGCCCATGACGTTTGGTTGTCGAATAAATATAATTAAGTTAAAGGACTTAATTATGATGTATTTGGTTGAAGGATTAAATTAAAATACTTTTAGTTTAGGGACTAAAGTGTAAATGTGAAGGTACCTATTGGTTACCTCCACTTCTATAAATAAACATTATCACCCCACTTCACCACATTATTCTTCCAACAAAAGGAAGAAAAGAGAAGAGACTTCTCCTCTACGAAAATAACCAACAGGTTGTTATCTCTCTCTGGTTATTGGGATTTCAGTGTAGGATTTGGTGCAAAACATTGCTCGTATCCCGATGTCTTTGCACCTATGGATACGAGCGTACCCTCAATGAGGTATCGTCCTCTGCTTAGATTTTCCGTTCATTTATTTTCCGCTTTACTTAAGTATACGTTAATTAATTGTTTTATATATTTGTGTTATGTATATACGATTTTTTGCATTAGTATCAGAGCCGAAAGGCTGTTAGATTTTAGAATTAATATTCTGAATTGTTGTGGGTACTCATGATGTTGATTCGGTGAGTTTATTATGTATAATTGTCGTCGAATTTAGACCGAAAATCTTAGGCCGGTACAATTCCGAAAATAAAAATTTGGAATTTGGCGAATTTGACCACACTATTGAACTCGAAAGGCCGAAAAATATTGAAAAATGATTTTCTCTTCGTCAGAATCGCTTCGGAAGGCGGCACTTGTACAATCTGGTTCTGCGACTGGAGTCGTGTGAGAAACCTTTTGTGTAGTGAAACGACTGACAGACTAGTTGTTTGGTTCAGACATTGCGTCGTTTGGAGTATTGCGACAGAGTGTTCAATTGTTGATCAAAATGACAAGTCGTTTTTGTTCAGACGACACGTCGTTTGATCTGATCCAACCCAACAAATCAACCCAAACCCGACTCAACCCGATTCGACCCATTAATCGACCCGCATTTCTGTTTGGCCTGTCAACCCGCGTATTGACCAATCAAAACCAATCAAAAGGTACCACGTGTTGCACATGGGTTCTCTACGAGTGGAGCAAGTCGACGCGGGTCTGCACTGTTCTGTTCCACTTGCGGTGGCGCGTGTCGACAAGTGGACACTGTTCCAGTGACCAAATTTTTCTAACATTTAAAAAAAATAATATTTACAATATTTTGAAATTTTTGATATATTTTTCGTAAAGTTTTGAATTCCAGAAGTATTAATTTCATTTAAAATTGATTAAAATTTTGTATTTTAATTAATTTAAATGTAACTATGTGTCAAATAAAATTATAATAAAATTACAATAAGTTTGTAAGAGGTATTAGAATTTTATTGTATAATTTATTTATATTTCAGACATAATTCTATGTGTTATAGAATAATTAATTAAAATTGTGTATTTTAATTATTGTAAATATAATAATTTGTCCATAAATTCTAATAAAGTTACATTGTGGTTATAATGCATATTAGAATTTTATTATGTAATTTGTTTACATAGTATAATTATTTTATATTCGTTATAAATAATGCAAATCATTAAATGCCCGCAAAAGAGATCCACGAGCGTAAAAGATCGAATTTTTTGAATTCTCTCGAAAAATCCTAAAATAAGAAATATTTTTCTTTTAGATTAATGATTAAATCGTTGAAATTAAAATGTGTTTTAACCAAATCAATGATGAAATCCGAAAATTAATCTTGGAAAGAAGTTTTATTTCTTAATTAAAGGTATGACTTAGCAAAATTGTTGGAAGCAATAAAATATTTTTCTGCGTGAAAATATTTACGAGATTTTAGTTTGAAAAATTCTGAAAATGAGCGAGAAAATATAATATTGCAAAATTAGATGTGATCCAATAAATTACATTTTACGAACCATTATATGATTTTAGAGACCAACGTGGCAACAA
>CANYCX010170507.1:0-11826 GCA_948193385.1 Breynia disticha f. nivosa | reverse complement strand
ATAAACACAAATTAAATCAAAGACGAAATACCCCCTCTTTTCTGCAGCTTTTTGCTCCTTTATGAACCCTAATTTCAGACCCCTTTCTACAGCACAAAGTCACTATCTACAGCAAAAATGAAGAATCCCCTCGTTATCTCTCTCTTCAGGCATTTATAGACAGTCGTTGAATAAACAAAGAACGCGGTCTGAAACATGGGAACGCGGACTGGCGCGAATCCACGTTCTTATACGCGGTTTGGAACTACAAAATACGCGGTCTCGGAACAAACTCGCGTTCTTCCTATCCACTCCGTGTTCTGACCTGAGACATCCAATCCATCTGTTCTCCATTACGCAGATTCGGTAAGGATTACGCGGATATGAATCAGCGTACTGATGATTCATGCCGCGTTCTTAGTATCTTCGACTTGATTTCTCAACAACTATGCGGATTTAGTCATTCGTACGCGACTTAGAATCGAAACCGCGCTCTTCTGATTGAGACCGCGTTCTTTCCTGTTTCATTTGGCTCGCTTCTCACAGACTACGCGGGTTGGGTGAGAAGTATGCGAGGTAGTATCTACTCCGCGTACTTATGCTCCCAAACCGCGTTTTTACCTGTTTCCTGCATAAATTTGATTCGATATTTGAACTGACCGCCTATTATAACAAAAACTTAAATAAAAGTCAAATAAACAATTAAAACACATTAATCCATTCACAAAATGCTATTAATTACTAATGAAAAATTGTTGAAAATACGTTTTATCACTTAACATTTATGCATTTTATCTATCGAAATATAATGAAAATACGCTATAATATAAATGGAATAAACATGTATAATTGGCCTTATCAAGAGTCTCACCAGACAGGCGATGGGTTGGAGGTATTGAACCTTTACGTGAATCTGGATATCCAATTATATAACCACAAACTCCCGGTCAAAAGGCCCATTGGCAACCATTAAATATAAGGCCAAATAAGGGCGTAGAGTTGAGTTTAAATGGAACCCGGGTATGGTCATGTTGAGGAATGCATTAGATCATATGCATTCATATTTCTCATCTTGAATATGATGTGTCCCTGATGAATTGGTGCTTTGAACATACGTATGTGTTTGCTAGAAAAATCGTGTTTTGTATGATTTTTATGAATGAAAGTTCATTTGATGAAAATGCTGAAGGTATTACACATGCTCTTATGTTTAACTTGCTTAACATTTTAATTGAATGACATTGAATGAAATGAGTTGATTAAGGTTGAGGTAAATGGGATTAGTTTAAACATAATTTATGTCATAGAGTTGAAAATGCGTTGATGTGAATGTTTGGCATGTGTTTTTGAGTATTATGATTGCTACTGTTTGAGTGGAAATGGGTGGTATTGTTTGAGTGGATTTTACATAAACCTGTTAAGTGTGAATTGCAGAATTTTGGAAACCCAGAACAGCAGAACGGGCTGAGGAATGGGTTCCCCAAACCGTTCTGGTTGTGAAAGCATTTTAGTAACACGAAACGGGATGAAGAACGGGTTCCCCAAACTGTTCTCCAAACCGTTTGGTACTACTGACTTTAAAGAAAAGTTCAAACGGGTTGGTGAACGGCCTGGTCAGCCGGTTCGCCAAACCGTTTCCTTGATGTTGATGGCTTAAAAGTTTGAATAGCTAAGGGACTCATGTGTGAAATGATTTGGGTTTTTAAATGGTTATTTATATTGTACAAATTTTTGTGATTGTTTGTAAAATGTGTAAATTCCATGGGGAAATTGTCCATTTTGGTAGTGTTGCTTACTGAGTTATCAAAAACTCATTTTGCGTTTTATGTCTGCCATATTCGATATTGGCAGGAATTGAAGAGGAAGCTTAAGCTCTTACCGACTGAAGTTAAGGAACCAGTCAACCAACATGGTCGTGCACTGAAGTTGATTGACAAGTAGACGTCAAACATAGCACATGGACAAATTTCATGTTTATAGTATTGTATTGGAGTTATATTTTTGAAATGAAATCAAATGGTTTTATTTTGATTGTATAACTTAATCATTTAAGAACATTATTTGTTTTAAGATATTTTAGATTATAATCCCTATATATATTTATACATATAGTTTTCATTTGATAAACGAAATGTGACGTGTATAAAAAAAAGGTTTCCTTTTAAAAAGAAAAATTTATACTTTCTTAATAGAAACAATATGATTTCCATGTTTGGTTACCATTTCTTGAAGAGAAAGATTTAATTATTTATAGAAATGGTAGTCAAATTTGGGGGTAACATAGTGGGTCATTTATTTTATTATTTTTTGGATAGTCTCTCTGGTTATTTTCAGATTCCAATTATGCTAGAGGATTAGGAGAAGACGACATTCACGTGACCCTATGACACCTTTGCATACAAATGAATGTCATTCGAATTCTGTAATGTGCCAGCCACATTTTAGCAGTGCATGATGATGATCTTTGATGATTTTGTTGAAGACATAATGGAGGTATTTATGGATGACTTCTCTGTATTTGGTGACTCTTTTTAACAGTCTTTACAAAATCTAGGAAGTGTTTTAAAACATTGCAAATACACCAATCTAGTGTTGAATTGGGAGAAATGTCATTTTATGATAATCGATGGCTTTGTCCTATAACATAAGATCTCTAATCGGGGGATAGAGGTGGATCGAACAAAAATTACGACAATTGAAAACCTACATCTCCCGACTTCTGTCAAAGAAGTCAGGAGTTTCCTATGACATGTTGGGTTTTATCGTCAATTTATTAAAGATTTTCAAAAATCCCAATGATTGACTCAGTTATTCGAAAAAGATGCAGTCCTTGATTTTAATGAATCATGTCTATCTGTATTTGAGTTACTAAAAAAATAAGTTGTTTCATACTCCCATTTTAGTCGCACCTAATTGGAGTCTATATTTTGAGTTGATGTGCTATGCTAGCAACTTTTCCATAGATGCTATTCTTGGATAGCGACATGGTAAACAATTTTAGCCTATTTATTATGCTAGCAAGACACTCAATAAAGCTCTATTGAATAACACCAATACAGAAAAGGAGCTACTCGTCATTGTGTTTGCCTTTGATAAGTTTTGTTCTTATTTTATGCTCTCAAAAGTTGTTATTTTTATTAACCATGCTGCATTAATGTATTTGTTCAATAAGACATATGCAAAGCCCAGATTGATAAGGTGGATACTACTCCTACAAGATTTTAATTTGGAGATCACAGACAAAAGGAGAGCTAAAAATGTGGCAGTTCATCATATGTCTCGTCTCGAGGGCATTATGGACAATTAAAAAATGAAGCTACCGCTCAGTGACTCTTTTTAGATCCAAAATATTTGCATTGGGCGAGGTGAGTACTCAATCCCCATGTTTTGCAATATTGAGAATTATTTAGCAGCTAACATCCTCCCCAAAGAACTTTCGTATCAATAGAAGAAGAAATTCCTCTCTGATATAAAATATTATTGTTTGGAGGAACTTTTTTATTTTGTATTTACGCAGACCAGGTGATCCGGTGATGTGTTTCCATTGAGGAAGGGTGGTAGATTTTGAATGACTGCCATTCGAGATTGACTAAAGGTTTTTATTGCCCTAATCGTATAGTACAGAAAGAGTTAGAGGCAGGTTTTTATTGCCTACTTTATTTAAGGATGCACAGAGGTATGTTTCCATTTGCGACAATTGTTAATGCTCAGGTAATATATCTCGTTGTGATGAAATGCCTCATAATTCTATGGTTGTTTGTGAAGTATTTGATGCGTGGGGAATTGAATTTATGGGTCGTTTTCCCTCATCTTATAGGCATAATTATATTCTGGTTCTTGTAGACTATGTTTTGAAATAGGTTGAGCTACAAGCCGTGGCCACAAATGATGCTATAGTTGTAGTGAATTTTTCAAAGTTGTTATTTTCTCATTTTGGCTCACCTCTAGCAATTATTAGTGACAAGGGTTCATACTTTTGTAACAAATAGTTCTAAAAAACACTTAACAAGTATGGTGTTCCCATAAAGTGTCAACCACATATCACCCACAAACTAGTGGTCAGGTAGAGGTCACTAATTAAGAATTAAAATGGATCTTAGAGAAGTTAGTAGAGCATCATAGAAAAGACTATTTGGCTAAGTTAGAGGATGCCTTTTGGGCCTATTGTACTACTTTTAAAACAACTACAGACTTTGTACCGTTTAGGTTAGTTTATGGCAAGACATGTCACCTCCTGGTTGAACTTGAGCATACGGCATTTTGGCCCATTAGATCTACATATCTTGATATATCTCTTGCAGTTACAAGGAATGCTCCAAGCATTACCAAGATTGGTGGCTTAAACCTACAAAAAACATCACTAAGGACGACTATGTTCTCTTGTACAACTCTTCGTTGAGGCTCTTTCCTAGGAAGTTAAAATTCAAGTGGTCAGATCAATTCAGGGGGGACTCGTGTTTTTCCATATGGAACTATCGAGTTATCTCACCCTGACAAAGAAACACAAAGTTACATTCAAGGTAAACAGTCATCGCTTAAAAATTTATCATGGAAAGATTATTCAGACCTTGATAAGGAAGTTGTCCACCTTGCTTCGTCAGACACCAGCACAGTTTATAGGTATCCATCAGGCTCAGGACATTAAACAAATGCTTCTTGCGAGGCTACCTAAAGTTTTTATCATGTTTATTGTTTGGTTTGTTTTTTCTGTTTGGTGTGTAGTGTTTTTAATTTAGGGATTCATGTTTGGGCCTTAACAACGTATGTTTCCTGACTTCTGCATTGTAGAATCAATGGAGAAGTACAAAATGGTCTCTAAAATGAGCTACCCAAACCATTTTGCCTCCTATTTTGAACATACTAACAATCTTAGTAGAATCAAACAGTTTAAGGAACGGTTTGGCTCCAATTGCTTCCTAGGCCATTTGACCCTTCTGATTGCATAAGAGATTGAAATAGTTTCGTAAACAGGTCTTCCAAACCATTTCTAAACCCATTTTAATGAAACCATTTTGTAAAAACAACCTTTAAACCCCGTTTTTTATTTCCATTTAAAAAGGGCCAACGATCTACAAAAGGAACTCACAAAATTACTTCGCCCACTGTTCTGCCCGATAAGTCAGAACTGTTACTAAAAGATCTAGCCTAATACATTGTTTGTAACTTTTATTATTTAGTAATAAAATCATGAGACATTATTTTTTCACTTCATGTATTGACCTGTGGTATGTGTTTGATAAAATATCCAAGAATGTTAATTAAGCTCTTGAGGTATGAAGGTTGAAGACCTTGATGGTAGAACCTGGAAGTTATGAGAATAACATTCCAAATATCCTTAGTCACTTGTTTCCATGGGAATGGAAATTACGACTAGTATGTACTTTGTAGGTGATCATGTTCTAGGGGTCACAAATATTTGGGATATCTTACAAAGTGCATAGATAATATATATGACATTGTATTTGGAGAGCTATCACTATTTTTAATGTCAAATATCTATCCTTAGACTGAAAATCACCATGTCTTTTATTGTGACTTTTAGTATACTTTGACATACGCCTAACGTTACAGTAAAAGGTTGACAAGTATGTGTAACGTCCTAGAAATTTTAGGATTTAGAGTATATGAAAAATAACTTAAAACCAGGATCGAATCAGACAATTTTGGGTAAAATTGTAAAAACAGCAGATAGTACGGGCTATGAGCAAGTCATCGTGCTTATGGACGATGATTAGCACGACATCGTGCTCATTCTGAAAAATCAGCAGCACTCGTGTTGAATTTATTACAGAACAAGCTCGTGCACGATTGACAAGAAGCACGTGTTGAGATTTCATAGCACGACCAAATAGCACTACCCGTGTTCGAGGTTGTGTGTACTGGGTTTAATCAAACAATAATGGTAATTGATTGATTCATTTGAAAAACAGAGCAATCAAACAAACACGACAGTTACAGAACCCTAGTTTTTGTTCCAGCAACATCAATAAGCAAGAAACAACTTCTTTCTTGCGAGAATTTAAGCCAAGTTCATCTAAGGTAAGAATTTTTCTTCCTTTGGCCAAGATTTACATTAAGCTTGTTGAATAGACTTGATTTGAGGTTTAAGTGTTGAGTTTAATTAATGGAAACTGATAGAGGATTGTTTGATGCTCTAAGAATGAATTTAAGTGAATAAATGAGCAATTAATAGTTTCCTACATGGTTGTTTGATTGTCTAGGAGGATCTAGATGATTTGGACCGTAATTTAGTCAGTGTTAGAGCGGTGCGAAGCAGTGCGCCTTTGCACGTAAATCAAGGTAAGTGGGTTATGCTTACGTGTAAGTGTTTTCTTGCAGTTACGACTTTTATAAGTGTTCTTACACTTATTTATGTCTTTATAAGAATCTAAATGATCATAAGGCACTTAATTAGAGAATGAAAGTAAAGGAAGAAATGCTCATAAGTATGTTCTAATGAACTTTTAAGATTGAATGATGATTCTTGCTGATCATATTTGTTATGAGCATAATGATATTTCCGTGTTGATTCATATGTGATATATGGATGGTGCTAGTATGCCTATTGATACCATGTTGATATCTTATTAATAGCTTGTTAATATTAAGCAGAAATAGCATGTGTGATTGGTTATTTGCTTAAAGATTATGTTGAGCATGTGAATTTTTGTGAGCATGTGATTTGCTTGGGATTTAGCATACTTGATATTGTGACTATTGAATGTATTCATTCATTATATTGCATTATTGAGTGAAATTGGGCCATTACTATTCTTAGAGCGATTCTCGATGCCGATGAGATGCCAATGATATTCCGCATGGGATTCGCAATGCTACGACAAATTCTCAATGCCGGTGGGATGCCGTTGCCGGTGGGATGCCGATGACTAAAATGGATGTAAGCCCCGAGCATATGGCGTTGTTACATGTGTTGCATGTCATTCATATGCTAACATCTGATATTGGCATTCATTGTAGCATGTTTCATTATTACTTATTGATTTATGAATGCTAACATGTTTAATTGGAGTTTCACATTATGAGATTTCATATGTGTGAGATGAGATATGGTTTATTAAGTATTTGTACTTTGCTATGATTAGACTCTTAGATGAGTTTTTATGTTGATTTGAGTGTACATATGTTATATATGATATATTGAGGGAGTATATGATCTAAAGCACTTAATGGATACTCAAAGAACATGAAAAAAAAATTAGAATGGTCAAAAGTGAAGCTTACGTGCTGCTGGTTAACTTAAGAAAGGTTATGAGCATGCCCTCGTGTTCTAATGAGCACGAACCGTGCGACTTAAGAAAGTTGAATTGAGCGTTTCTCGTGTTTGAATTGGCACGATGTGTCAACTGGAAAGAGTGACATGAGCACGTCCATGTTGATCTAGTACGACCTCGTGCTGTTTCACTACACATCATTTATTCAATATTTTATATTGCGCTTACTGAGTATATTTGTATACTCACCCTCTTCGATTGTTTAAATGATGTGCAGATCGTAGGTAGCTACTTCTTGAGCGGATTTATGGTGATTAGAGACTTGTATGATATTTGATCGAGGTTCGACTTTAGGGATTTTGTTTTCAACTTTTGTTTTGTACATTGGATGTACATATTATGTATTAGTTCAGATTTATTTTCAAACTACTTATTTTGCTTCCGCATGTATGAAAATGATTTCGGGCCCAAAGGATTGTTTTGAATATATACATATTTATCTTTCTCTCTCATCGTATATTTCATGAATTTGAGATATTTGTTTTAAAAATTTGAGCTCCAAATTTAGTGTTATCATAGCAGGGATTAAATTCCCTGCGTACTCCGCCAATGATTTTCATCGTTTGATTTGAAAATCGTGTGTAACAATTTGGAAAGCTCAAAGCTTTGAAACTATTTTGATTTCAGTATTATGGAGGCTGGAGATGATATATCGCCTAATCACACAGCCGAGTCTAGGGACTCAGTAGGAGGATAGTACTAGCATCCCCAGTACCTCCAGAGCAGCCTATAGTACCACCTACGATACCTATTCTCCTGTATGACCCTATGTATGCACCATTTTGAAAGATGATACGGAAAATGATGCGGGATCAGGTACAGGGTCAAAGAAAGAAAGAACTAGAGAAAGGTTCAGGAAGTAAATGAAACTTGAACATTCATAAAATTTTACAGCAGCGCAAAAGCAGGGAGTGAAGGTATTTGAGGGTACTACAGATCCAGTTGAGGCCGAAGACTGGTTGAGACAGACAGAGAGAATTCTCAATTGATTAGAGTGTAATCCAGAGTAGAAGTTGAGGTATACGACTTTGTTATTATAATAACCCGCCTAGAACTGGTGGGAGACAGTTCTAGATAGTTAGAAAGATCCTCCTGTGTTGACTTGGGATGACTTTCTAAAGAAATTTGCTGATAAGTATACTCCTCAGTTGTATATGACAAAGAAAAAGATAGAATTTCCAGAGTTAAAGCAGCGAGATAGGACAGTTATCGAGTATGAGGCAGAGGTCACTCGTTTGTCTTGATACGCTCCAAATGATGTTGATACTGACTAGAAAAGGAGAGACAAATTTGAGAGAGGTCTAAGTTATGCTATTCGCAACAGGATTGCAATGAAACCACTGACATATGAGCTACTGATTGAGACTACCATCAGAGCAGTGGAGTTAGAGACAAAGGGTGACAAGAAAGTGAATAAGAAAGAAGGAAAGTGATAGAGGATGTTAGGTACTAGTTCTCAGTAGTCGTAGAAGAAGAATAAGTTCGATTCAAGACCATTGCAAAAGACAGGTGGTAGTGTTAGTAGATAGTCAGGGCGAGGAGCAGGAGGTGAGAGGAGTGATTCTACTAGACCTCCTACTTATCTGAGCAGGGATACAGGTTCTTATACCAATGGGGACACGAGATAGTTATGCTATATATGTTATCAGTTGAGACACTTTGCTAGAGATTGTCCACTAAGACAGGGGTATTAGGGAGGTAGTGTGACTAGACAGAGTAGTGTAGGAGAGGCTCGTACTATAGTAGCTACTGGCAGTGGTAGAGGTAGATTTGGACAAGGTTTACTTTTAGAGGAGGACGTCTACTTTTAAAGGAGGATCAGCCTCCAGAAGTGGAGCTAGTGGTACAGGTAGAACTAGTACAGCTGGCAATTCCACAGCACTACCAGGGTCAGCACCACAGGCTATAGTGTATGCTATGACACGAGATAAGACTACAGAGGATCCGAACGTCATCACTAGTACTATTTTCATTTTTACCTATCCTACTTTAGTATTGATTGATCTAGGTTCTACCTGTTCTTTTATTAGTGAGAGTGTTGTAGAGTATATAGAAGGTAATATTGAGCAGCTGGGGTATACAGTTGTTGTATCTATGTCTATTGGCAGTACTGTAATAGTAAGACATATTTTATGTCACTTTGAGTTGAGGACAGGGAGTCGACATAAATGGCTAATTTGATTGTTTAATGGATGGCTATGTTTGATATTATCCTTGGATGGATTGGCTATCCAAAAGTTGAGTTACGGTCGACTGCTACGCAAAAGAGGTTGTCATTGAGGTTGACGGTGAGAGAAGAGTATTATTGGTGGGTGAGAGGAAGGTTCTTCCTTCCTACTTTATTTCAGAAGTTATAGCTACGAGGTGGTTTTGAGAGGGCTGCGATGCCTATTTAACATCATTGATTGGTGTGAATTAACCAAAGTCAAAGGTACAAGATGTACAGGTTGTTAGAGACTATCTTGAGGTATTTTCAAACGAATTACCTGGATTACCACCATAGTGAGAGGCTAATTTCAGCATATAGACAATACTAGGGTAGCATAGATATTTATTGCATCGTACAGGATGATAGCTTTTGAGCTATATGAGTTAAAAAGATAGTTGGAGGAGCTATTGGATAAAAGGCTTATATGACTGACCGTATCACCTTGGGGAGCACTTGTGTTATTGGTGCATAAGAAGAACGGTAGTATGCGTTTGTGCATTGATTATCATCAATTAAATAAGCTGACTGTAAAGAACAAGTATCCAATGTCGCGGATAGACGACTTGATAGATCAGCTGTGGGGAGCTACAATGTTCTCTAAGATTGACTTGAGGTCAGGTTATTGGCAGCTGAGGGTTGAGGATAGTTTTATTGAGAAGACAACTTTCAGGACTAGTTAAGGGCGTTTTAAGTTCATTGTTATGGCACTTGGGTTGACGAATGCAACAACAGTTTTTATGGCACTGATGAATAAGGTATTTCAGCCTTATTTAGATCAGTTTTTGGTAGTGTTTATTGATGATATTCTAGTGTATTCGAGAGATAGAGAGGAGCACAGGAGATATTTGAAAATTATGCTTGAGTTGCTGAAAGAAAAAGAGATTTATGCTAAATTCAGCAAGTGTGACTTCTCGATGTCAGAGTTTGTCTTTCTAGGACATATGATCTTAGCAGAGGGTGTGAAACCTGATCCTAGTAAGATAAAGGCAGTTAAAGTGTGAGAAGCTCATAAGAATAATAATGAGGTACGAAGTTTTTTAGGTTTAGCAGGGTACTATCACAGGTTTATTGAGGACTTCTTGGGGATAGCTAGACTAATGACAGCTTTTTTGCAATAGATGCTCTGTTTGTCTGAAATGACAAGTGCGAAAACAGTTTTTGTGAGTTAAAGAAGAGGTGGTTAAAGCTCCATTATTGATGTTACCTTCTTAGGGAGGTGGTTTTGGTTTATATAGATGCTTTGGAGCCGGGTTAGACGGCATGTTGATGCAGCACAGCCAAGTGATTGCTTATACCTCGCGTTAGTTGAGACCACACGAGGTGAAATATTTGACACACGACTTGGATTTAGCTGCGATTATGTATTCGCTGAAGGTTTGGCGTCATTATTTACACGGTGAGACTTTTCAGATATTCACTAATCACAAAAGTTTAAAGTATATCACGACACAGCGAGAGCTGAACCTTCAACAGAGGAGGCGAATTGAGTTACTGAAAAATTATGACTGCATGATTGAGTATCATCCTGGAAAGGCGAATGTAGTCACTGATGCATTAAGCAAAAAGGAAAAGGGGATGATATTTCAGTTACATATAGAGCGGAGTCTCTATTTGCTTTGCGAGAGTTGTGAGTGCAGTTGAATTTGGTCATGGATTAGATGTTAGCCAACATTAGAGTTCAACCACAGATGAGAGACTTGATTGCATCGCGACAGATCAAGGATGATCACTTGATGCAAATTAAGAAGAAGGTTGAGAAAGGGAAAGTGGCTACTTTACACCGACTTAATATTCATGATGTATTGTATTATCGAGAGAGACTGTGTGTTCTGGATATTTTAAAGTTTAAAACGAGTTAATGATTGAGGCCCATTCTTCACCTTTGTTGGTTCATCCTAGAAGTACAAAGATGTACGAGATCTGAGAGCATTGTACTGGTGGGTGCATATGAAGAAAGATATAGTTGAGTTTTTTGCTAGATGTTTACCTTATTAGCAGATCAAGGTAGAACATCAAACACCAGCCAAAAATTTAAGACCAATTGAGATTCCAGAATTGAAGTGGGAGAAGATCACCATAGATTTCATTATAGGCTTACAATGGATGTTTTGATGTCCCGTTGCGATTTGGGTGATAGTTGATCGACTGAAAAAATTGGCTCATTTCTTAGCTATCCGACATGATGATACATTGGATAGGCTATCTAGTTTGAATGTTCCTGAGATTGTCAGGTTACATGGTGTTTCTACTTCAATTGTGTTTGATCGTGACCCTATGTTTACATCAGGATTTTGGCGTAGTTTGTAGGATTTGATAGGTACTCAATTGAGGTTTAGAACGGCTTTT
>CANYCX010170494.1:0-12451 GCA_948193385.1 Breynia disticha f. nivosa | reverse complement strand
CATTGAAGGAGATAAGAAAAGGTGAGTCTTTTCTTTCAAATATTACATTTTTATGTAACCCTTTAGTCAACCGATTGTACATGGCATGTGCTAGGTCAATTTTATGTTGATCTTGGATGTTTCTTGCGTGTTCTTGATGTTTTATTCCGCTGGCATTGAGTTAGGAAAACCCAACAGTGGTATCAGAGCGGTCATATTAATCACTTAATGCATGTTTTAATCAATCGGTAAAAGGTTTTTGGCAAAAACGTGGGCTGTTTTTATTAGGGCAGTAATTAGGATTAAGAACTGACTTAGAACAGTAGGTTTTGATCCTAATTAATTTAATTCAAGGCTGGTCACGTGTTAGTACATTCAGTTTTCCATAAATTACAAAACTAGTTGCATAATTGGATGCTTAATGACTATTTGGACATAGTTTTAGATCAATTATGGATAAAATTAATTTTTAGGAATTTGGGACTGTTTTACTACTGTAGAAAACGTGAATAGTAATTATATTTACTGTTTATAATTTATTTTGGCACTAAAAATAAATAAATTCCTAAACTAGGTGCTTTTTTGAAAGATTTAATGAACTACTAGGCTAGTTTTAAGTCTTAGGAATCTAAAATGACCTAAATGAAATTTTAAAAAATTTTAGGAACCAAAATGTAATTTGGCAGTGGAAATGTCTTGTTTGAAATTTCTTATATATGTATGTATTTATTTTTTTATTAAATGACATCATATATTTTACACTTATATTGTTATATGCGTAAAATTGTAAAGGGAAATGTGGCTTATTTTATTTTTGGCACAAAATAATTAGGCGTTGGTCTTGTGGGCTTGAGATTGAGATATTCATTCCATGAATATTTTGGGCTTGAGATATTTATTCCATGAACATGAGCTTATTTTATTAAACGGAACTAGTGGGCTTGATGTACTTTCTCTTTGTTTGTATGTAGGAGGATAGGTATATGAATTGAATTTCCAAAAACACTTGGTTTGATGTTAGTTGAGGTGAAAAGTTGTTAAGTGTTTGGTGTGATTCAGAATGTGCAATATATGGATTCTGAAGCTAAGTAATGTATGTTATTTTGGAGTTAGCCTACGTTACATGCAAGTAACGTACGTTAATTGTATAATTAACCTATGTTATTCATGCTGGGGATTTCTATAAAAAATGGCTACAAGAATAACACATGATAGTCCTAATATAACCTACATTATTCTTGCCTAGAAGTGTGTTTAACTTATAAAACCTTGCCCTAGTACATCTTAGAGTTGGCGCATAGTCCGAACCGAATTAGGGACCTAAAAGTAAATAATTGTGAGCCAAATGACACACCAGAACCTCAAATCGAACATCCCAAATAATGTATCGTAGATTTAGAAAAAGAGTAAAACATTCTGTGAGTAATGCAATGTAAACTTAAATAGCTAACAATGAGTAAAGACGAATTAATCATGAAAATTTAGCCGATGGAGATAGTTAGCAATTTACGAATAGTGAGTGGAAACACTAATGAGTTTAGGATACAAGAGTTAGAGATGTAAAGTATGTAATGCTACAACCTGACATTATGAATGAAATAAGATAACAAACTCGAATGACTGAGTCATGAGTATGAGTGAAACTTAACAAAAGGCTTAATTATATAGCGATATTCAATACGAAAGTACACTCATACAAAATGATACATACACCTACGTAATGAAGGTAAAGGAAATATGAAGATTAAAGATGCTATAATAGGACAAGTAGGTGGCTCTTTCCATGGTGGGTAGATAAAAGGGTTGTGGGTATTAATGTAACTAGATATACCTACTTAGAGTTATACTTCAGGTAATTATGAGGAAAGCTGTGAGGCTGTGGTTAGAGGAAGGAGAATCTAGAAGATACATCGAGTAAGTAGACTGGATATTTCCTTTAAGACGTTTTGGAAAGAGGGGTGTGATTAGTTTAAAGAATGAGAATCTGAGTAATTGAATAAACGAGTTTATTAGACTTTATATGGACAGGTAAGTGACGTAGGAGGTATCCACTTGTTAAGTCAAAAGAAAAATTTAGTGTCATAGCAACATTATAAAATTCCACATATTAACAAATCAAGGTGTCAAAGAAGAGCTGAATTGCCACAACAAATGAAGTGTGATCATAGTTTAGTACAAGAAGTTATGTGCTATTTAGGAGAATGACGCAAGTTTGGTGAGCACTTTTCTGCACTCAATTTTGGTGTTATGAGGTTTCTTCACCCAGTTTTTTTGTTTAGAGGATGTAGTAGTTAAATTGTAAATAGAGGATATAGTAGTTAAATTGCAAATAGAGAATGTGATAGTTGCATTGCAATTCGATTTTTGTTCAGAGAATGTTTCATCTTTTTTGCTCAATTGATGTCATTTGGTAGGCTACAATTTTTAACGATTTGAACTTCTTAGGTTTTTATTAGGGCTACAATTTTGTTACTTTATTTTCATATAGAAGTGGTCATTTTATAGGCTGCAGATTTTAACAATTTGAACTTCTTTGGTTTTATTAAGGCTGCAATTTTGTTGCTTTATTTTCATATAGAAGTGGTCATTTTGTAGGCTGTAGATTTGAACAATTTGAACTTCTTTGGTTTTTATTAAGGCTGCAATTTTTTTGGTTTATTTTCATATAGAAGTGGACATTTTGTAGGCTATAGTCTTTAACAATTTGATCGTGAATGATTAACATTTTAATTTGTAAGCTTCATTATGATCGTGAGTGGTTAATGTTTTAATTTGTAGGCTACAATTTTTAACAATTTGTAGGCACAACCAGAAGAAGGAATAAACACAAGAAATTGCAGGAGCAAATGACAATACTTATAATACTCGCTCTGATAGGACTATTTATACACATCTTTTGCATGTAGTTATTTATTATTTCCAAGATATTTTGATAGATAAAACCCGTTATTAGACAAACTTTTTGTTTTATCTAGGTTTGTTCAAGAATGCAGAAATTACGCTAGGATTTTGATGAAAATGATTGGGTATTGAATGGGAGCCTTTCGAAGCACAAATTTGTGAGACCTTGGGCTTGATTTGGTACTTAATACAATGGCCAAAATGGACATAAAGATTGTGGTCTTGCAAGTAACAAAATCAAGATGCACTTAAAGGTGAATTAGTGCTTGCAACAGATGAGTTTACGAGCCAGGATCATATCAAAAGTGCATGTGACTTGGGGCCCTAATTTGGAAGAAAGAAGGAGCAAACAAGACCTCATGAAGATGAGGAAAATGATGGCCAAAAGATTGATCACGTTTGTGGCAAAGTGGAACTATGAATGAAGGATGAAAGGGGCCCTAATTTGAATGAACTATCTTTTGCTAGAATGATTGATTCTTTGATTGGGTTTATGGATGAATGATAGTGTAGACATTTTGCGATTGATTGCTTGAAGAGTACCTATTGTTTGTGATATAAAGAGCGATGTAATTAATTAAAGTCATGTGAATAATCCATAGTAGTGACAGACTAGGATTATATCTCATTATACCTTAATTAATCGAATGCTAGCTTAGAACATTTGATTGCAAAATTGTCTTATCATTCAATTTTTGTAATCTTATCCCATAATTGCAAAAGCTGAGGGATAAGAAGGCTAATCAAATAGTGTTAGTGCTCAATTGGATAGAAATATACCAATTACCGCTAATGTGTTCGATGAAATGCCTATGTGACCAATGGCCTTATCTAATTTAATGTATCACGAAAGTAGAACATTATTTAGGTTTAAGGACGCAATTTTGAGCATCCCAAAAGAGACTCTTAATTGATGATAGCACGAGAACACCATCATTAACCTCGATCCCTCCAAATAATCAAGTGTAAGTCTATTGAAGTCTAGGAAAGCCCAACATTTTTAGTTATTGCTTTTAGTTTTTATTTTCATCCGCACAAGTAGTCTTTAGTCAAACTCTATAAACTCACAATTTTGTCATGTTTACTGCTTTCTTTTATTTTATTGTTAGCACCGAATCGATTTAAGTACTCTGTTCCTCGAGAGATTTGATCCCGGGAGGCATACATCCGTGGTAAAACTACACCGATCTAGTGTGCTTGCTAGAATCCGGTCACCCTCACTCTACTGCAATATAAACTATCAAAATATGATACACCTTCCTTGTTTGCAGTAGGAAAATAAAAGTTCACCATCTCTCATAAAACACAACACAATAATTAATGCAGCTTCTTTTTTTGTCTTTCTTTGTCCTCCATAAGCTTTACTAAATCATCTTTAACAAACTCCTTCATTTTTTGCCAAAATCTACTCCCTCTGTAACATTCTGAAAAAAAAATAGTTGCGAACGGTCTAGGAAATGTTATAGGCATACCGTTTGGCAAACCATTCGACATCACGAGCATAGTCAGTATAGTTGCAAACGTCCTGGAAAACAGAATGGGCAAACCGTTTGGAAAACCGTTCAATATCATGGGATATTTAGTGTAGAAGCGAACGGTATGAGAAACGACCTAAGTAAACCATTCGTGAAACCGTTCGGGTCGGCCAGATTTTATATTTAACCGACTTACAGCCTTGTAAACCGAGGAAAAATCATTCTAATCTTCTAACAACATTCTCTGAAGTTCCAAAACTTTCCCCTAAGGTTCTTAGTCATCCTACCTTCATACCGACTACATATCCTAGCAAATCTTTGCACAAAACCATCCAAAATAATAAGGTAAGGTTGTATAATGGTTTATACAAGGTTTATACTTTGATCTTTTATGAATTTGTTGGTTTTAAATGCTGTTTTTACTGATGGAATTGTTGATTATTGATGTTAAGAAGTTGAAAATGAATTTGGAGATATGTTGGGATGATTTTATGTGGAAAAAAATGAAGGAAGAAGGGCATAAACCTTAGGTTTATGTTAAGTTGATAATTGATTAACATCTGGAATATGAGTTTAATGATTTGAATAGTTGCTGGAAGTATTGTGAATAAGTGTAGGAAGTTGTAAGAATGATTTAGAGATGGAATTGAGGAAGATTGGATTTAAAAAGGAATTGTTGGAAAAGTTGACATATAGTTGACTTATAGTTTCCAAATGATGTTTCAATGATTCTAAAGTTAGAATCAATACTTTAATTGGTTAGTAATGAATTATATATGGTTGATTTCATACAGGAGGATCTCTACGACGACTGGGAGATTGTTGAGCTGTGTTGATTGTTGATTTTGCTTTGTTTAGAGGTAAGTGTTCTTACGCTTACATATTGATTCGTACTTTGTTTTAGGCTATTATAGTAAATTATAAATGCCTATAATGAAATGTTGAGATGTTAGATAAAGTTAGTGAATATGAGAATGATGTGTTTGATTTGTCAATGTTACAAAATGGAATTGAATGAAATAGGAAATGTTGATTGATACTTTTTTTGTTTGATTATAAGCTTATTATGGATGATACGTATTCTGGTATGTTATGTTCTTTGGAACATTAATACGAATGGTATATGTGATTGTTCGGCATGTTGTTATACTTGCCTTGTTGTTCATTTTTATGAACTTTATTGATTGAATTTTGTATCCTCTGATTAATATATTGACGTTTGGTTGATATATATTTGATTAACATGCTCCAGAGATATTATTTGATAATTATTCGTGACTAAGGTTGCGATATTGTGTTATATGATTGCTGATTGAGCATGTTGAGCATACATGAATTATGATACGAGATATGAGTGTATTGATCATTCATTGTGTTGCATTATTGTGTGACACTGAGATATGAGATATAGGCAGAGCATGAAGATTCCGGGTCAGAGCTCGATGCCGGTCTAGGACCGATGATTCTGGGAGAGATCTCGATGCGGTACTAGTTACGATGCCGGTCTGGGACCGAGGGAAAAATGATCTGAAAAGAAAAGAAAAGAAAAAGAAAAAGAAAAGAAAAGAAAGGCCCCGGGGCAGACATTTGCATGTGATTGCATCGCATTCATATGCATTTGACTCACATCATACTTAGCATTTATGATTACTGCTGATTGAGTTATGAATGCTTTATTGACAGTTTGAGATTGGTTTGATTACTTTATATGAATTATAAAGTGATAGACTTTGTTCTAGAGTTCATTTGATATGTTGTCGATTCTAAAAATGTGTTCGTGATGGTATTGAAATGTGATATAATTGTGTGCGAATGATTATGTGAATTGATTGAGTTGTTTGATTAGGTTAGAGGAAGATCATATTCCGAGATGTGATATTGATTGTCCCTGCGCACATTTAAAATTATGAATCAATTATAGCGTACGAAACTTATTGAGTATTGTAAAACATACTCACCTTTGTTTATGTGTCTAAATGATGCGCAGGACGCTGATAGCTGCTATTAGACCAGAGCTGCGGTGATCAAATCTTTTGTCAGAGCTTGCTGTTGTCTAAGGTCGAGCTCCATTGTTCTGTTTTGCGTGCTTCTAGTTTTGACATTGTACATATTTGTACATATCTTGTATATGATACTATTTTGAGTTTAAAATGTTTCAAACTTCTTTTGTTGTTTCTGCTGCAAAATCTTTTATGTTACGACTGTTTTGAGGCCCAGAGGTTTATGAAAATGTTATTTCATTTTCTCTCTTCTCGTATTTTTCTCTAATTTCACTCTGATTTCTTATTATTATATAAAGATTATTGATTATCAGGAAAATGAGTATTTAAAAATGAGTTTCACACCCTCATCATCTAACATTCCATCAACAATTTTAAGTACATTACCTAATCTACCAGCATCACTTAACATCTTCATCATAAACACAAATCTATTTCAACACCATCACGCACGAGTCATGGCAGAGTAATAGCTCTACTTATTCAACATATATAACAATAAGATTAAACAAAAAATAAAAATATATGAAGCACAAGATATAGATGAAAAAATAATGAAAATAACTTTTCATTTCATATAGTCCAACGATTACAAAATCATAATCGATTACAAAATAGAATGCTCAAATCATTCACCATGATGATTCAACACTTTTGCAACAAAACTCCTAATGTTGATTCAATAGAAACGACCAAGATAAGTTTTCAAAAAAACCCAAAAATGGATTGAAGTTCTTCATCTTGAGAAACTTGACATTCTTCCTCAGGAAACTTATTCAAATCAAAGTTCTGATCAGTAGGAATGTTCAAATCAAAATCAAATTTGGGTATAAGTTTAGTTATTTTTGGCTGTGAAAGATTTTTAGGATATGAGAAGTTTTGTTAGGAAGTCATTGTTCAAACAATATGTTGTGTTTGTGGAGTAGTACTAACATGTTTTATAGAGTGTTTTGGTGAATGAATTATTTAAGGAAGATGGAAGGTTTTGCTTTGGAAAGGAAAAAAAATGACATAATGAAGATGTAAAGACAAAAGAATGGCGTGACATTTGTTAGGGGTATTATATATGGTAAAACGTCATTTTTTTAAACAAATTTAAATGCCTAAAATGACAATGTTTTTAAACAGAGGGAGTATTATTTAAGGTCACATGAAGTGTCAATTTGACAAAAGTAAGGTAGCAATGGTCAAAACAAGCGAATGGTGAGTATAATAGAGATGCTGGTAATAATGTGTAAATTATATTCTGTTGGTATAACCAGCGGACTATACAGTTCCCACCATATTCCATTACTTTGACTAGCGGACAAGCTTAAGACCACCCTCTTTCAAGAAATATTCCTTTTTTCACACTTTATTGGTAATTTGATTACTTTTTTATTCTTTTGGTAATTTGTCCTCAAATCTCACATTTGGGAAGGAATTACAATTATTCAGTAACTTCTAAATTAATATGTTTGCCCAAATAACAAAGACTGAATTGTCAACAATGTGTTGTACTCAAGAGAATTTTTAAGGATTAAACACATGCCTGCCTTTTCTTATCCATTAGAGAGAATTATACAAGTTTTATCTCTAATGGATATTGCAAAAATATATTCCGGCGAATCAATGAGACTTTTCTCATAGTAGTTATGTCATTAAAAAAATTTTTATCTTCATTCGCTTGAGTTCCAAATTAAACACAAGAAAATTTTTAGATTCAAATTCCCAAGCAAAATTTTTTAGCTAAATATTACTAAGCAAATCCACTAAACTTTACTCACATAAGCGAATCCACTAAATAAAGTGAAAAACATGAAAATTTTAAAAGATATGTAATACACACACACGCACACACACACTTACATATATTAAATCCATGCAATGCAAATCGTAAGCAATTTTTAAATCCAAGCATGCCAATCAAATGCAATTTGTTGTTTTCAATGTGTTCACATGAATTTTTTTATAGCTTGCATGCTATTTCCTTTTCTTTAATTATTATGTTAGATATGAAATGTTCTCATTCAAATTAAATAGAAAATTTTTTTATTCATTTAGTTCATATAACTAGTCTTACATACACACGCAAATAACTTTTTTTCTTTTTTCTTTCAAATGCAAATTAAATTTTCATGTGTTAGACTCTCACTTGTTTATTTTTAACAAACAAATATCCATTTTGAAATTTTCAAGCATATTTTCATTACATATATTTGATATGATCGAATTCTTTTTCATTGTTTGACTATTGTGTACAAAATCACTTTATCTCGCTACCATGACCAAAAAAACTCACGACATGAAACAAATATAAAATTATTTTGCTAGAAATAAAGTGAATCAAGATTTATAATTTTTTTTTTCTCAAGATAAAATGAACCACCTATTTTTTGGTGCCATGCTATTCGAATGAGCTTTTTTTACCATGCAATTCACATGATTTTTTTACCATGTAGTTCACAAGCCCCATTTTTTATGAACCAAATTACATGTCTCTCCTTCCATTCATTATGCAAAATATTTTTTAATGAAGTTGAAAGAAAAGAATATTTCAAAAGTTATATTATTCAGCAGAGAGGCATTTTCTGATGAAGTTTGTATTGAGTGATCCCAAGTAAAGATGTCCTTCAAATTTGTATGTCATTGTTACAAAAGTCATGCTTTTCCATCGGGATCATCAAATGTTGTGATGATGTTTACATCTTTGTCTACATTCATTAATAAGACCTTCTTGTAAACGCCATTATCAAGTTTGACAAACTTTAGAGATGATGCCATCAAGTATTTGATTACACATGAAGTATGTACAAACTCCATCCCATTGTGTACCATCATGTTTCAAAAAAAAACTCTAAACAAAAACTTTTATTAATCATGGCTTCAAAGCTAAAGCAATGTTTCAATATGGTGAACATTTACACCAATTCACCAACAATTCAACGTCCATATTGAGGAGCTTTTCTTTGGGGATTCTTACACATCTATACCATAAAGAACTTAGAAATTCCAATCAAAAGCTAATTCTTAAATACACCAAGTTAAAACATCAAGGCATCTGGTAGATTAATGTTTGCACAAATTTTTATATTCATGTAAGTTGGACTTCAAGTGATTTTGTTTGAACTTGTTCACATATAATCTAAATTTGCACAACAAGTGCAAATCAAATGTCACTTTCATAAACATGGATTATGACCCCCAAATTCGACTACCACCATATAATATTATATCAATTCTCTCAAGGTGATATTCAGATTTGGACATCATAAGTTTGTCAAATAGTAGTTCAAAATCTCCTCGCGAGCCTTTTACCAAACACATTCAAATATATATACATATATATATATATATATTTTAACAAACACATTCAAATATATATACATATATATATATATATATATATATATATATATATATATCCTTTCATTACTAATATACAACTTTACAAGGTTTTACAAAAATTTCTAGGGTTATACAAGAAAAGAAACTGAACAGACCTCATTTCAAGTATAACCCTACCAAAATGAATGTGTGCAGTACAAATTTCAAATACTACAGTTTGGATGATATGTAAGAGAAAAACCCTAATGCACAGCCCACCTCAGTTCTTCGATCTTTTATCTGAGTCGGGGCATCGAAAAGCTTTACACCTCCACGTCCAAAATGTCCCCTCAAGTCCCTGCCCACACGACAGGCATAAAACGCAGTAAGTTGCGAGACCCAATAAGCAACACTTACCAACATGAACAAGCATTCATATTTAATTTATACACAGTCAAATCATTTCATAACAAGATCAAAATCTTAAATAAATTTAGGCTATACCATCCACTAATCACAATATAAATATACACTCAAATTCTCTAAGTATAAGGTATAAACATTAACCAAACTGGAACTCAGAGATACACGTGGGTTCAACCCAGACTACGCGTTGTGGTAGAATACTATGTGCTGTCGCTACCACTACGCGTAGTCTTGGTATAGACAAACGCGTGGTCGCTCGCAAAGTACGCGTGATCGTGATAACTGCGCGTACTTTGCTGCTACACTCGTGGATCTCGGATTCCCTGGCAAAAACATTAAGCAAAACCACACATTTTGTATGAATCATTTTCAAAATCACAACTCAACCTCACATACCACCAAAATTATTTAATTTAACTCATAATCACATCTCAAATTTTATTGAATCAGCAACAACACATATCGAATCATACAACATGCTCCATTCCATATCAACCAACATTCAATTTCATATAGTATTCACAACATCTATAAAACATATCAAATTGACATATCTTCAACTCAATTCAAACCTATACGCGGCATAATGATGTGACTGTATGATTCATAATGCAGCCTTATATAATTAATTATGATTTCAATTTGATTTTAGTTCACGCTCTGTTTTGGGCATACAACTGACTTTTGCAAACGGGCATTTCGGCCGGGAGTTTTGGTTATAATAGTTGGATATCCACATTTACGCCCTGTTTTGGCCTTAATTTTGCCCTGTTTTGGCCTGGCACATTCATACACACGTCTGTGTATCAAATATTTAACCACTGTGCCCAGTATAGCATTTGTTATATACTACCCATAATATTGTGCACTAAGCACCATAATTTGCACACTAAGTGCCATAACCACTCCCTCATTAATCTTGCTCACTAAGAGCCTTTCTTCTTAAATTAAATTACTCACTAAGAGCCCGATATATGAATGTTATATGCATAACTCATGCCACCAATCATGCCTTCATACAATTCAACATACTATGCTCTAGGATCAATATTGAATTCAACCATGAATGATCACACAACCTCAACATCGCTATTCACATGAGCAATCATGTAAGCACAAATCACCACAACAATTCAATTAGATTAATAACATAGGCAACATGAAGTCACATCCAAGGTATATGCCTGTATAGTCAATCATACCAAGATTAACACATCCAGAAAGCTTTAACACCTTATTCTCATAGTCATTTCAAAATTCAGCCAAGCCAAACAATCAAAACAAATAGATTGTCCATAAATATTATACACACAAGGATGGTTGCATTCGCGTTACTTACCTCGCAAGAATCGTCTAACGATTCGGTTGGGAACCTCCCTCACTGTGATTTGGACCTTGTCAACCCCATTTTTGGTAAAATTCATTTTTTATTAAATCCCAATTTTCACACTTATTTTTTTTAGTTTTTTTTAAAAATACAAACACAATTGAAATCGAGAAAATGAATATATATATATATATATATATAAAGAGCACATGCATTTCCCTAAACCAACCCGAATACAAAATAAATGTCAACGTATGCGGAAGCGTATGGTTTTTGGTTTAAAAGAATGCAAGTGCCAAAAGCCTATTCTAACATGTGTATTGCTATACAAAATCAAAAGAATAAATTTCCAAAATCTCTAGGAGCCGACCTATCAACAAGTTATCACACATGCGAGCTCCGCCAAAAAGATGTCACAGCACCAGCTACTGTTGATTTGCACACATATACACAACAAAATAAAGGTGAATATTAAAAAATACTCAGTAAGCGCATCCTTATAGTTATTATGCTGTATGCGTAGGAGAACCTTCGGTCAAATACGGTTGTGCTCGCGTAACACAACGCGGCATTCGTGCCTAACAATTCCCACAATATAATTTATAAGTATTTAATACATTAAAGTCATGTCACATACCATCATTTAAGTGTTTAACATGTTCAAGGACTCATCCTAAATCATTTGTATACTTTAGATATACATTTATACATTATTCAGATGAAAATTAGGTTTTATGGGAAAAATAACGTAGGTTCATACCCTAAGTAACGTACGATATTCTTCCCATAATCTGCAGTATGAATAACGTATGCTAGGATGTAATTAACGTAGGTTAAATGGCATTAACATACGTTATTTCTCTATATAACGTACGTTATATACCTCAAGACCATTCTGTCCGAATTTCCAAGTCTTCCGTCATACATACACTTATCATTTACACTTAGCATACCAAAATAACCTTCAAAGCACATATACAACCCCCATATTCATCGAATTCATCACATTTAACCATTAAACACATAATTCCACACAC
>CANYCX010170353.1:0-19803 GCA_948193385.1 Breynia disticha f. nivosa | reverse complement strand
GTCTTGATCCATCAAAACCAAATTCCAAATTGTTTTGTTATTTGTGTGATCATGTTTGCCAGCTAACTTGTATACTTGGTGGTATATATATCAGTGTATGCATGCCCTAGCCTTACAAGAAAGTGCAGATGAATGTATAGGCTTCAGGTGAACATTTCGAAGTTATTATTTTTTAAATGCCATTTTCTAGGAATTGTATGACAAGAAATTTTAAGCAAATGTTGGTTTTTCACCTTGCCACTAGTTTGGTAGTTGTGGTTCTAAAACTAAAACATGTAATGGAACTAAATCAGTCTACTTCCTTTTTCTGTACATAGCAGAAGCATTGGAAGTTGGCATTTCAAATCAAATCCAACCACAAAATCTTAGGATTACATTCCTCAGAAAGCCTTTTTTTTCAAATCAATCTGAGGTTAAATTAATTATCATTTACTTAAACAAGTGAAGCCTCTCTTTCTATGTATATATAGGTGTGTAATCGTTATTTTATCAACAACTAAAGAATAATATATAACATTTCACTTCATCGTACGGAATCAATTACTAGTATTAAATTTTTGACGTATAAAGAACCATCTTGCAAATTAGTTTTGTGGTTTTATTAAACAACAAACTAGAATTATGCATAAATTGTGTTTGTATATCCATTTGCCAGACTGTTGGTATTTATAGAAAAACAGCTTGCATAGCATAAACTTTTGTATAATTCATTAAAATCATTAATTAATTTAAGATATTATGCTTTTTCAATAAAAAGGTTTGTTTACTTATCAATTGTCTAGCTATTTTTATGATTATTACACAAACATGGAAAATAGTAAGATAGTCACAGAAACAATATAGTATTTTTTCATGTCGTTCTGCTTCTTTCATCTCTTTTTGCCACCAGTGCAACAGATAGTGTCAAAACTATTGTGTTGACTCATTCGTTTTATTATGTATATATACATAAAAAATTTATTTTAAATTTCTTTTTGTCTTATAAAGAAGAGAAAAGAAAAGATTTCAAACTTTTTTACGTATATAAAAAGGAAAAAAGAAAAGAAAATCAGATGGAGTACTGCATGTACAACTCCATGAGTTACTTTTTACGTATATGATCATGTTCTGTCTCAATAATAGTTTCAAACTTTTTACGTAGTATTAATGCTTTAACATGACATTAAAGTTGTTTCTCTGCGTTCGATCTGGATTTCCAGGTACCCTACTACTATCATAGTTTAAGCCTTTTTCATTCTTACGACCAATCTTTAATTACTGAATCCTCATCGCAGATTCTAGATTCCCGGACCAAACTGAACTAAATACAAAAACCTGACAATTATTGCTCATTCTCAGAACATGGTCTCTTGATTCGTTTCGGTTCTAACACGTATTTTCACATTTCAGTTCATGAAGCTAACCAAAGCAGCTAATAAAATATTTCTGTAATTCCAAATCCCAGAAGATTCCAACAAGAAACGGACAAGAAACTCTGAAGCAACCATGAGCTAGTTAAATCCGGGGCCTCTCTTTGCACTGTAAACGAAGAAATGCTGTAAAGAACTAAGTACAGTGTTCTGTTTATTGAGGTTGATTACTTGGATTGAAGCAAAAATGGAGAAATTGTTTCTGATTGAATTGGGGTTAGAGAATATTAGGTAGTAGGGGCGGTTTGTCTTGAATGTATGTGTTAGGGTTATTGAGAAAACAAGTTGTTTGTTGAGGGGGACAAGAATATTCCGTTGCTGACATAAAATGGTGTTGTTTACGTAAATCAACAAGAAGATGAGGTTGAAGATTGAAGCTGTGATTTGAATTGTTTGAATATTTTTTTAGACAAATTTAGAGTGAGGGGATGGTAGAGAAAACTATTGAGATGAAAGAACATTTACGATAGTACTTGCTTATGTCTCTCCCCAACGAGACTAGCCCCAAAGAGACTAGCGATAGTTCGAGCCTGTGATTATCCGCATGAAATGTGGTTGGGCAACTGTTTGTTTAATGCTTCGCAAAAACAATAGTGCTTCTTTAGGTCAGTACATTTGTTACCTAAACACATTTACGTGTGACTTGAGGTGTAAATGAGTCGAGTCGTTCGTGAGCAGTTTGACATTCGGTTCGGTAACAATTCGTTCGAAATTTAGCTTACTAGTAAATGAGTCAAATTTAAATAAAAAATAAGTTCAGTTTGTAAATGAGCTGAGCTTAAACACTTTAAACTTAGTTGGGTAAAGCTCTCAAAAAAGGTTTGTTTGAGTGTTCATTTATAAATTTGATTAGAAAAATTTAGGGTTTGAACCCCTATACTATTAATTCTTTAGGGTTTAATGCGTTAATCCTTTAGGGTTTAACCCCTAATCCTAAATGCTCTCTAGGGTTTAAAATTTTGGGTTTAACTTATCCTTTAAGATTTAAGTTTAATGTAAAATTTTTATACAGGTTATTAAATTTATTTTCATTCATTAGCATGTTATAATTCAAACATAAAATGAGTAGGGTTGTAAATAAGTTGAATCGTTCATGAATAGCTCGGTGAATAAGCTCATGAACATGTTCGTGAAGAAGCTTGTTAAAATTCCCGAACAAGATTGTTTAATAAGCTTGTAATAAACTCATGAACATGTTCATTTACTAGACTCGTTTAAAAAGCTTGTTTTAGACTCGTGAACAGCTCGTTAGCTCGCTAGCTTTAAATGAGTAAAACTTAAATTGACAAGATTTCAAGCACTGTAAAAAGTTTTGATCGAGTTCGAACTCATGAAATTTTAACGAGCAAAGTTTGAACATTCAAAAATTTTGCTAGTCTTGGCTCGATTGCAGTCCTGCGAGCCCCTACTTATATCCAACACATTTAATTTCGTATAGAGTCGAATCGAGTTATCGTGTCAAAATTTTTTCAGGTCGATCAAAATTTCATGAGGTTTTATTAGGTACTTTTTATGGAATTAAACTTCTATTTGCCTTTTAAATTTTTTACTCTTTTTTTTATTTCAATTCACATAAGGATAAACATTATTATTCATAAAATAAACGTGAATATAACATTTACAGCTAAGTTAAGGAATATTAATTATAAATTACGTGTTATTTATAATTGTTAGTTATTTAACCGAATTTTACTAAAATATACGTGTTATTATACATTTGTTCCATATTTTCAATTTACATATTAAAATATTTTAAATATTTCACTGTTTAAATTATTTATAATTTTAATAGATTATAACGAGTATATTTAGATTGTGTCAAATTTACTTGTTTAACCAATTTTTTAATAGGTCATAAACACCGATAATAATTTAGTACAATGCGGTGTCGGGTTAATAGATCGAGACACATTAGCAGGCTGCCCTAAATGAGGCCCAACTTCGAGAATAAGGATCTGGTGTTTATTGCCTTTTCACTTGATTGAACTCAGCATCTCCATGATGTCGATTTCTTGTTTTGATCTAAGAAAGCTTAAACAAAATCAAAGTTGAAGGACCCATCCCAAAGGTCATGTCACAAAGTATCCGAAAAATTCTAAAAGTTTTCTAGAATTCGTTGAAAGTTCAAAAATATTCTAAAAATACTCTAGAATATGGTGGAACATTGAAGATACGAAGATATTCTGGAATAATTCTAGAATATATAGGAAGATAAGCTTATGGAGATATTTTTAGATGAGTGAATATCTACCGTAAAATCAAATAGATCTCTAACCTCCTTTGAGGAGGTAAAACTTGTATATAAATCTCATGGTGGGTTCATTTGTATACAATGTAAACATTTGTGGGAGTTTTCAAGTATACTAATACACACCCGCATTCTTCCTGGCTTGTGATCGAAAAAGAGATAAAGTATCAAACGTGCGTTGGTATAAGTCCAAGTCTGTTATAGTCATCCTCTTCATCCTCTTAGATTAAAGAAAACTAATAAACATTTTAACTTTTAACTGACAATTATTATTACAGAGTTTGTAAAAACATGTTAAAACATGTCTAAATCAACACATAGCACATGCAAACATATGCTACATATGCAAGACATTAGAAAAAAAAAAAACATGTAGTTATGTGATCAGAATCATACTGATGATTAAACTAGAAAAAAGATTAGGTGATTGATTCATTAGTCGAACTGATAATTTACCAGTCGAATAGATAATTTAAAAATAACATTTATAAATATATAAAACACTATTAACCGATTAACTAGTTCATCTATTCGACTAGCTAATTCGTTTTGATTTTGATAACACACTGACTAACAACATTTATGGCACAATGTTGGACCACACAGCGAGGCTCCACAACGCTTCATCTTACCAATTTCAACGATTTATCACAACCTAAAGACTTCATTTCTAAGATTCACACTGCTTTCAGAAGCATTCGACAAAGCACTCTCGTTTTACAGCACATTCTTTCTAACATTACTGTTTTTTCTAGCAAGTCAAACCACAACTTTTAGCAATATATCAGTATCAGTTGTATTCAGATTCATCTATTCACATGCTCAATCAGAAAGTCGAGCAGAGCTCTTTGAAATGGATGGCCTTTGTTCAAATACATCCTGTTTTTGTTTCAACAGATCATTCACTCTTCTAATTTAATTGTAAAAAATATGAAAGAGTTGTGAGTAAAATCCCTTTTGTGTTCAATTGAGTTTGACCATATTCACAACATTCAAATCCTAAAGAGTTAGAAAACTAATCAACGTTTTTCAAGGAATCTTTTCAACAAACAAAAATACCAGATTGTCTCGACAGAAACATCAATATTGATGATCTTACCATTAATTAGAACTCATTACCTTATCTTCAATCGAGCCAAAAAACAATTCATAATCCAACACAAACCTCAACTCTACAGTCTGTACTGACAATCACACAGTAACTCCAAGCCTCATCTATCTGCAGCACAACTAACCACAATTAGAAACCTACCAGTCTCATCTTTAATGTCAGAAAATAATCTAACCGTTATGACATTCTTCACATTCTGAAACTACACTCTTCAAACACACACAAAAGACAGATTTCACATGATCTTGGTAAAACACACTCACATGAATCTACCTTTCAGATTCCTCGTCATAGTCTTAGGACTTCTCTATACAGTTCCAATCACAAAGTCACAATCTTTACAATTCCCATGTGACAAATCTCCACTCAACACGCACAACTTCTGCAACAAAACACTCTCAATACCCACAAGAGCAAACTCACTTATCTCTCTCTTAACACTTGAAGAGAAAATCTCGTTTCTCTCAGACAACGCTTCGGGAGTTCCAAGACTCGGAATTCCACACTATGAATGGTGGTCAGAATCACTGCATGGAATTGCCACGAATGGTCCTGGAGTTATTTTCAATACTGGTCCTATATATGCAGCTACAAATTTTCCACAAGTTATTGTTTCTGCAGCTGCATTTAACAGAACACTGTGGTTCTTGATTGGATCAGCTGTTGCTATAGAGGGTAGAGCTATGTACAATGTTGGTCAAGCAGGGTTGACTTTTTGGGCTCCAAATATTAATATTTTCAGAGACCCAAGGTGGGGTAGAGGTCAAGAGACTCCTGGAGAGGATCCTATGGTTGTTTCTGCTTATAGTGTTGAGTATGTGAAGGGTTTTCAAGGTGGGAATTGGAAGGGGAGGTTTGGAGAGATGAGGGTTTTGGATGAGTATGATGATGATGATGATGATGAGAAGATTATGTTGTCTGCTTGTTGTAAGCATTTTACTGCTTATGATTTGGAGAAGTGGGGTAATTTTAGTAGATATTCATTTGATGCTGTGGTAAAGTATTGTTCTTTTTGTGGAATTAATTTGTTGGTTTTGATTGATTTTTGAGGTTGGTTATGGATTTTTGAGGTTGGTTATGGATTTTAGTGAAATTTGCAGCTTGATGAGGTTGAAATTCATAGAAGTAGTGAACCAATTGCCATTATGTTTAGTTTTCTTCGGCTTATTTTGTTTGTCTGTGCTAGCTTTAGAGTGATATTTGGTTTCTGAAAAACTAATTTGATTTTGTGGATTGTGGTAAATGGCAAGGGTTTTGAGATTTCTAATGGGTTGTGGGGCATTACAACTTATAGAGATCTATCTTCGTGAACAGGTAACAGAACAAGATTTGCAGGACACTTACCAACCTCCTTTTAAAAGTTGCATACAACAAGGGAAAGCAAGTTGCTTGATGTGTTCTTATAATCAAGTTAATGGAGTACCTGCGTGTGCTAAAGCAGATCTCTTACAAAAAGTCCGGACGGATTGGGGCTTCAAGGGGTACTTATTCTTCAGAACTTTTCTTTGTGTGAACTGAATGAACTGTTAACTAAAGCCCCATTTTTAGGTAAAAGAGTTATTATGAATTCAGGTACATTACTTCAGACTGTGATGCTGTTGCGACAATCTATGAATATCAGTTTTATACGAAAAGCCCCGAGGATGCTGTTGCGATTGCTCTTAAAGCAGGTGCAAAATGAAAGTTCATAGATCACTACACTTGTCCAGTGATTAGAGTTTTGAGCTAATGGGTTTTGTTGTTTGCAGGAATGGATATTAATTGTGGTACATACGTGCTTCGAAATGCTCAATCTGCTGTAGATGAAGGTAAGTTGCAAGAACAAGATATCGACAGAGCTCTGTTCAATCTCTTCTCAGTTCAACTTCGCCTTGGTCTCTTTGATGGAGACCCCAGGAAAGGGAAGTATGGAAACTTGGGACCAAAAGATGTTTGTACTGCAGAACACAAGGTGCTAGCACTTGAAGCAGCGAGGCAGGGAATAGTGCTTCTGAAAAACGATAACAATTTTCTTCCTCTGAAAAAGAAGACTGTTTCTTCCCTTGCAATTATTGGTCCATTAGCAAATAATTCCAGCAGTCTTGGTGGTGACTACACAGGTATCACTAACCACACATTTCTCAAGTAAATCCCATTCTTATGAGCATTTTATATCATTCTACTGGTCTCATGATTAACTTGGGTCTCTTACTTTGCAGGATTTTCCTGCAATCCTCAGAGTCTCTATGAGGGATTTAAATCCTACATAAAGAAGACTTCTTATGCAACTGGATGCGAAGATGTGCCTTGTGATTTTGATACTGGATTCCATGAAGCAGTGCACATTGCAAAAAGAGCTGATTATGTAGTTGTAGTTGCCGGGCTCGATTTGTCCCAAGAGACTGAAGATCATGATCGAACAAGTCTTCTGCTACCTGGTAAACAGGAAAACCTGATATACTCTGTTGCAGCAGCAAGTAAAAAGCCAGTGATTTTAGTTCTCACTGGTGGAGGACCAATTGACGTGTCCTTCGCGAAAGGAAACAATAGAATTGCTAGCATTATTTGGATTGGATATCCCGGAGAAGGTGGTGCAAAAGCACTAGCAGAAATCATCTTTGGAGAATATAATCCAGGTCAGTTCCTGTGAATTTTGATTCTCATTTCTTATCCACAGGTGATAATTATTTGAATCCACAGGTGGAAAACTTCCAATGACTTGGTATCCTGAATCATTTACTGAGGTTCCAATGAATGACATGAAAATGCGAGCCGATCTTTCGCGTGGATATCCTGGAAGAACATACCGCTTTTACACCGGACCTAGAGTCTACGGCTTTGGCGAAGGCTTAAGCTACACCAATTTCACTTACAAGTTCTTATCAGCACCGCAGAAGTTAACTTTGTCAGGAGTTTTAACATCTTCCTCCAATAACCGAGTGCTACATCAGAGCGGCGAAACAATTGATTATATCAACATCGACGAGTTCACATCTTGCTCTGCATTGCGGTTTGATGTGCAAATATCAGTGATGAATGTCGGAAACATGGATGGAGACCATGTAGTGATGTTGTATTCCAGAATTCCGAAAGTTTTTAGTGGCATTCCAGAGAAACATCTGATCGGATTCGACAAGGTGCATATCATATCTCATGGATCAGCTGAAACAAGGATAATGATAGATCCATGTGAACACCTTACAGTAGCAAATGAAGAAGGGAAAAGGGTAATGGCAATAGGTGATTATGGTCTCATGTTAGGAGATTTAGAGCATTTTTTCAGAATTGAAGCTTATTGAACAATCGCCATTGCAGGAAAGAAACAAGAATGTGTTTTATGAATGGAATAAGAATAACATTGCCACTTTTCTTGAACTTTTCATCTACCAATCTTCTGAGTTATGGCATGCGAAAAGAAAAGATGAAAAATAATGTATTTTTAGTAATTAACTAGTACGATGCAATGAAATGTCGTATATTATACAAATTTATACGCAGTGGAGTAGGTAGGAATGTTAAGAGATATAGACAGGATTTGTGGTTTTGGTATGCTGTCACGCATCACATACGCAGTAATCAATTTCAGAGAGTCTTACATGGAAAAAAAAGTTAAATTGTATAATATATAAAATTGATTCTCTTCTTTATTATTAGTTTATCAGTCAATATTTTAAAAGGATTGGTTGAGATTTGAGAACCTTCATAATGAAGGCTCCACTTGATGAAGTTCATTTTTCAGGAAATAATCTTAAGAATTTAATTTTTGAAAAGTATAAAAATATTTAGTTATTTTAAATTATATTTCTCAAAAAGTAAAAAATACCTTTTTTTTCATAAATTAATACTTATATTTACATAATTATCCTCACTAAAAAATAATTTATAAAATAAATTGAGGGATAAAAAAATAAATATGTTTCAACTTCTTTAGATTTGACACAACCAAACTCGTATTCTAGTCGTCAACCACTTTTTACATTTATTTGTTCAAAGAAGTTATTGAGTGTAATTTTTTCCCCGATTATTCATTATTTTTAGTGTTTGTATATAAACAAAAACTGAATATTTTATACTAAAAATTCGATAACTGATATAATTATTTAAAAAAAAATACATAAACCGAATAACATATGTGCATACAGAAACAACAAAGTATCTTACTCTATATTTTATTTTATAGGTACATTACATAATTAAAAAATGAAAAAAAAAGTGAGTAGCGATCCATAAAAGAAAAGGGTAAGAGCATCTCCAACAGGCACTTTAAAAGGATTGTATTAGCTATTAATAGAGAAGCCAACTAAATTTTTTACTCCAATGCACTCTCTATTTTCTTTTTTATTTTAAAGAAAATAAATAGAGAACTTATTCACTCTCCAAAGTAGTCATTTTTGGCTCTTTATTTTCTCTTTTATATATAACATTTTCTATTTTTAAATCATTTCATCTCTTAAACAGTATGCATACTAAACATCTATAGTAAAATTTTTCAATAACAAATCGAGTTCTCTCTCAAATGATGTGTAGATAATTTTGTTTATTCTTAAAATATAAATTTTTTATTTTTTTTATTTTCATTCATCACTTTTGTAAAAAATATTATAGATTTTTTCTTATTTTTAAATTGTAAAAAAAATTTCATAATTTTTTTTACAATTTAAAAATTTTATGTGGGTATAGATGATGTATTATTAATATGATACTGATGATTCTATAAATTTTGGCTTTTAATTCTTTTTTTAAATTATAATCTTACAAAATAAAAAATTAAAGAACTTAAAATAGAGAGTCACATTAAAGTTCTTATTTAATTTCACTCTTTATAATTTTATGGACTCTCTATTCACTTAAAAATCTTCTTTAAATTTAACTATTTCAATTGAAGATGGTCTAAGTGTGAACAAGAGAGGAATTGCTTTGTCACAAAGAAAAAGAAATAATGGTATAGAAAGCAATTTTCTGAAAATTCTCCGAATTTTAACGTGACGTAATTATAATTTTTAGATACAATCTTTAGTTTATTATGCGAAAACAGTTTTAATTTTACGTAATATGTAAAATTTAATAAAAAAAGTTCGTCAACAAATACGATGCTGGTATTAAAATCAAGTTTGGGATAGACATAAAGAAAGAACATCTAGTAAGATAGGTATGTAGAGAAGGTTGTGGAAGTAAATTCTTGTGTAGTTTCTAATGCAAGAGAGTCTCTATATAAAACCTAATGCTTTCATCTTTCCCTACTCATCCATACTGTTACAACTTCTTTCTAGAGACCTTTCTCTCTCAAACTCTCTCTTATTCTTCTCTTCAATCCAAGCCATGAGTGACCCTAAGTATGCTTACCCTTACCCTGCTCAAGGTTTGCTTCAATTCTTAGACCTTTTTCTTGATTCTCGATCTTTCACTTGTCTTTTAAATTAAAAAGTTTTGTAAAATGTATGGTTTGTGTTGTTTTTGAATCCTTGTTGTTAGGTTACTACCAGGGACCTCCGGTGATGCCACCTCCACAGTATTACGCTGCTCCTCCACCGAGAAGACAGGCTGGTTTTCTCGAGGGCTGGTAATCTACCATTTTTCCTTCTTTCCAATCAAGATTATCGTTTTAATTTTCTGTAAGCGAAGTTGATGTTGTGTTTGATTGTGGAATTGGTTGTAATTTGTTACAGTTTAGCGGCTCTGTGTTGCTGCTGCCTTATCGACGAGTGTTGCTGCGACCCTTCCATCATCTTTCTTACCTAATATTTCTCTGACTAATTCTCCATTGTTATTCTCTTCACTACTTTGCCTTGTACCTTTTTTTGGTTATATTTGATTGCCTCATTTGTTTACCATATAAACATGTTAATTATGTAATGTAAATTAGTTTGGTTGTGGAAACTTTGGCGTGGAAATTTGAAGATGTTGGAGCCAGTACAGTCCGATTGCTTTAGCAAAATTCTAAATGGATGTGGACAGTATTGGAGAATCTGATGCCCAGTATGAGTCTTTCCATGGCCCTACTGGTTTGATTTTTGAGTCGCAAAATTGCTAAAATTACCCGTAGAATGTTCATTTTTGTAATGTTCATTTTTGTGTTTTCAATTGTAAGAATGTTAGAGTATGTTTGTTCATTTTTGTTTATATCAGTTCAACGTTGGTCAATTATATGAATGTCCGATTTCGAATTTACAATTGTAAAAATGTCACATTGTGTGTTTAGTGTTCATTGTTGTTCATTATTGTTCATTTTCAGAGATAATAAAAAGTGATATTTTTGCAATTTAAAACATGAAATCGGATATTCATATAATTGACTAACGTTGAACGGACATAAACAAAAAAACAAAAATACACTCACATTATTATAATTTCAAACTTAAATCTTCATAGTTTAGAATTTAACTAGTGTGGTCCTCAATGTTGTCAAATTTGATCTTCTTGAGCCAAGCCAGTAATCTTATTTGTTTATTTATAATCACTAGTTTACACACAAAAAAAATGATCTTATATCAACTCTCCTTTATTTCTGCCATGGGCATTATTAAATGCTGCTTGAATCGTTATAACTGCATATCGAAATGCATATTTATCAAGCAGTGATTGCCTTATTTGAGTAAGCTGATGATTCCTTGGAGAAATCATCGTTGCAGGAGTTGGCGACGGTGCTTTCATCTATTTTGTCACCACTTTTCACCATGTTCCCGCATCCAGCACCGCACCCACCACAGCCACTGCTTTTTAACATCCCTCTGCATCCACTGCCACAACTGCCACCGCAGCTTCCACTTTCCACTATGTTTCTGCATCCACTGCCGCAACCACCACCGCAGCCTCCATTTTCCACTATGTTTCTGCATCCACTGCCACAACTGCCACCGCAGCCTCCACTGTCCACTATGTTTCTACATCCACTGCCACAACCACCACCACCACAGCCTCTAGTCTTCCTGCCATTTCTCACCAATGCATCTACACTCAACTGTTCACCTTCTGCAGAATTGATCAGACCTGGTTTTATGGATACCTCAAACTCATGGCCGCTGTTGATGTTTGTCTCACTGTTGAAATCCAAATCTTTCTCGTTCACAGTGCAATCATCATGTCGTCTTTTCAGAACATTAGAAGCTATAAAGGCTGATAGGATACCAGGCAACACAAACCATTCTTCCTTCACCTGTTAATTTGTTTTAGATTAAAGGCAGTTTACATAATCACGACGACAACAACAACAATGAGGATAACAATTTACCGTGACAAGGCAACGCTTTAAGTCAAACAATGCTAGTGCTTTACCATATGGATCCTGTTCAGAAAATTCAACTGCGGTCATAAAAGCTTGTTCAGTTTTTTTCCTTTCAGTGTGTTCATGCTCAAAATCCAGCTTCCTTCCCTGATAGACTTGAACCTGTATTAAGAACACAAGCTCGGTGAACATTTTTGGTCACTACAACTGAAACAAACTGAAGAATTGTACAATCAACCGAAAGAAAATTAAACCAGAAGACTCAGGAGTGCAAAAATATGCAAGATGTGAGGATAAATGGAAGCATCAAAATAAAGGCTTAAATGAGCATCACAAATTATTTTTAAGTTAAAGGGATCATTTATCCGATGGAACATTAGTAAGTTTAGCTACAAAGTTTCAAAAAACTCAAACTTCTTGTCGCATCATCAAAAGGTATTAATCTTTTGCCATGTGTAAAGAAAAATTTTGAATGCTAATTCATTAGCTATTTTTTCCCAAACGAAGAGAAATGCAATGAATTGTTACCAGCTTAGAACCAATTAAGTCAAACAGATGATCGCCTTCATTAGATCTCTTTTTCTGTCGGAGAGACCATTGGGAATCCATTAATGACCACATAGTTCCAATTGACTCTGCAACTACGCATGTTTCACCTGATTGCAGAATACCAACTACTTGCTTCTTCACAATGGTCTTTTCTTTAGTCGACAGATCCCTGAGTATAATCCACAAATGCAAATAATACAAAGAAAAAGCTTCAAGGTAAAAAGTGGTGTTAAACACAGTGCAAGTGTAGCAGAAGATGTAGTTTCATTTCCTCGTACCTCAACTGTAGACTGATTATCTCATTGTTCGTTCCATCAATTACACGAGTCCAGCTCTTAGCAAGTTGAACCTTTTCCGTAAGGGAGAAAAAACAAGAAATTCTTGAAAGTGGTCGCGAACGAACCATTTGCACCACATATGGTGCTTGAGTGGGAATGGCTGAAGCAGCAATTCGTATGCAAATTGGCTTTGAATTCACAAAATGTGAATTGGATTGCAGTTCCACCCACTTTTCCACAGATAGTTCAGATAATGGATTAAGAAATTTTTGTAGAGAAAGTATCACAGTTCCCATTGTTTTAGAACCTTTGGTCACTGGTAGGTTGGAAAGGGAATGTGACATAAGTTCAAAAATTATATCTCCTTCAGGTTCACATTGAAAAGCAGCAACTTGTTTCTGTCCAGATTCTGACAAAATGCTCACTTTTCGCTTACCACTGAAGAATGGATCAGGCTGTTTTTTACTAAACCTGACAAAGAGGTTTCCCTTGTGGCCTTTTGGAAGGTTTTTCACTCCGACGATCTCCAAAAAGACCTAAGAAAGGAAAACACAGAAAGAAAATATTTGCAATGGCAGGTATTCAGATAATTCAACATGACGGGCATTAAAGAAACAATATGGAAAATACCTCCACATTCTTTAATTCTGAAAGCTGAATCATATTCTGAAACTTATCCGACGACTCTAACTTCTTGTTCAATATATTCGATGAGAACGGAATGGAAGTAAGAGGAGTGGGGGCAGTGCCTCTGTACATTGCACCAGCTTTCCAGTACCTTCTACCGAATGTGTCTTCCCACTGTTTAGTAGTTCCTGAAAATCCAGTATCCAGTTTCTTTCCTTTAGCTCTGTCTGAGTCTGTGTCATCATGATCCAATACCTTGCCAATTGTTGCTTCTAAATCTTTACAGTATGAAACAGGATGAAGCTGGTGTGTGTGCCAGATAAGATCAACATCGTAAGTCGGGACACAAAAGCGTTTTAGAGAATTTTCCCTGTTTCTCTTAATTAAATGCAGAAATCCCTTATATCTAGCAACAGCTTCTTGAAGAAATACATCATTGCTCATGTGGGCTCTGTCCACCTATAAGAAGAAAAAGAATAAGAAAAAAAGAATGACTTTTGTTATAATGGTTGTGACTGAACATTCATGGAAAACAAAATTATACAAAATCAGATTTCCTAGTCAGTATTTCTGAATAAATAGCAAGATCTTAGCAATTACTCTTCATTTACCTGATAAAAGAAAGGACTTTGTCGTTTGACAGCTGAAACCAAATCATATTTAGTGCATTTCTCGATTGCCAAAAGCTTTCCATGAGCAACAACATGAGATTCATTTTTCAAATCAAAATAATAAGCCTCATCTGGATACATTTGGTTCCAGATTTCTTCAGTTTGAGCTCTGCAAGCCCCATCAATAGAAGACACAGTACCAGAGTTATCCAGTATTCTTCCATACAGTTCCTCACAGTCAGATTTGTACCGCAGCTGAAAAATATTTAAACCAAAGAAACATATCATATCAGCACAGTAAAATTTCATCTTCATCAAGAAAAGGCGTATAAATCTGAGAAACCTACTGGATTAAGCCTGTGGCAATGCCAAACCCATTCACAGTCAAGAGGAACGACCAAAGGTCCATTGCAAACAGGAGACTCGGTGTGTTTAGCAAGCAAAGGAAGCCAACAAGCATTGTACCTGAGCTTCGAAATAACCAAGTCCGAACAAGGTTTCAAATGAATTAATTTTCAATCCATATCTACTAATGAAAAGATCAGACACACGCAAATGAAAAAAACAGTACAACTCAAACAAAGTTACAGAACTTTAGATTAAAAAAAACCTGTAAATGGCCTTCAGAAGAACAGGGCCATCATAAAGTGAACGATTCCTATCAACTTGAGCAAGAAACTTAAGTTGTTTTTTAGCAGCAACTAAAAGGTCCAAACTTATCGCTATTTTTTGAGCTTCAGACCACTCTGATTCTTCCTTCATTTCCTTCTTCTCCATTTCTAATCATCAAAAACAAAATGTCTTTAGCAATTCATAGTTGACAATTTTGACTTTTCAACCATTTTTTTTTAATCTAGAATGTGCAAGTAAGCATTAGAAGAACAAAAAATTACCAAGAATTTTGGATATTGCAGTTTTCCCCGGTGATCGGAGAGGTGAATATTCCGGTGAGTGATGTATGATAAGGAGTCAAATGGGTTTTGGATATAATTGACGTTGAGGGAGAGTTATTTATAGGTAGATACAAGAAAAAAGTACGTGTAGTTTGACAAGTCCTAAAGACCAAAATGTCCTAAAAATTATGCAGATATTTCTTTTCAATGAAAAGAAAGAAGTGCTATAATGTAATTTGATCATACTTGCCATTAAAGGCAATCCATAAGCTTCAAAAACTATCTTATTACTCAATTATCGTCAGCTAGATTACACAACTGTTTCTCAAGAAATGCTTTTCCTACTTCATTCGCAGCTTTCTGTTAGGTTGGTTACAATTGGACAGAAGAGGACAAAGAAGTTGAGCTACGTTTCTGAAATTTTCAGTTTCCATTTTCTAATATCAGAATGAGTAAGATTGGGAAAAAATGATGATGATGAAGGTGACCAACTACAACGGAACAGAAAAAAGTCGCCATTGCGGCATGCTTCACTCAGATGGGACCTTGGCCTTTTCCTTGTACGAAACATATTATTATGATGATGATGTTTTACAGCAGAAAATGTGCAGTGCTGTTTTGATCTTGTAATATGAACATCAGAAACGATCATCAGAGTTATGCATGAAACCAAATGATGATCATGGAATCAATAATTATCACAAGAAGAATAAATTTGAGTTCCTTTTGTTTTTTGCAATAAGCAAAATGAACGAAAATTACATCAAACATTCAAAATTTTAGTTGACATCAAAGTTTGATTGTCGGTCTAAACTCCAATGTTGAAAGGTGTATGTTGAAGTGATTTAGGTTCTATTTCCTGGCAGCTTCCTCATATTCTGCTTCTGGGGTTTCATCTTTACCGTCAGAACCTTCTGAAGGTCCGGTAGAGCCCTTAGACATATGCTCTCCGATCATTGAAACTGCCTTGTTTGCTGCATTGATTTTTGCCTTGATTTCATCAATGTTTTCGCCAGCCATTGACGTTCTCAGATCTGCCACAGCAGTCTCTATCTTCGTTGCAACCTCAGCTGGAATTTTGTCCCTGTATTCACCCAAGCTCTTCTCAATACTGTATATGGTTGTGTCTGCGCTATTTCTTAAGTCAATCAAAGCCTTCTTTTCCTGATCTTTCTGAGCAAACAACTCAGCTTCCTTCACCATCTTTTCTATCTCAGAATCTGACAACCCTGAAGATGATTTAATTGTAATTTGCTGCTCTTTTCCTGTTTGTTTATCTCTAGCGGAAACAGTAACGATTCCATTTGCATCAATGTCGAATGTCACTTCTATCTGTGGCAAGCCTCTTGGGGCAGGGGGGATACCAACAAGCTCGAATTCGCCTAGGAGCTTGTTGTCGGCCGCCATTTCTCGCTCACCTTGGAGCACTTTCACTCCCACCTGGGTTTGGTTGTCAACGGCTGTAGAGAAGACCTGAGCATAAAATAAGTAGGATGAGTTACATTCACATAAAAGTCTTCAGAAAACAAATCCTACAAAGCACTCGTAGCCTTTTTAAAATCAACATATACATTTGCAACTGTCCATAAATAGAAGCATTAAAAATTGCGCCTTAAGTGTTGGATCTTCAATGAAGCTTTGCAAACAGAAAAGTAAATGGAAAACCAACCTGAGATTTCTTTGTAGGAATGGTTGTGTTTCTATTAATCAACCTGGTGAAAATTCCACCAAGCGTTTCTAGACCAAGTGATAGAGGGGTTACATCCAACAACAGCAGTTCCTTTACGTCACCGCGAAGGATACCACCTTGAATTGCCGCTCCCATGGCAACTGCCTCATCTGGATTAATCCCTTTGCTTGGACTCTTCCCAAAAATTTCAGCAACCACCTGTTGAACCTTGGGAACACGGGTCATTCCTCCTACAAGCAAAACTTCATTCACATCATTTGTAGATATACCAGCATCCTTCAAGCAACTAATGCATGGTTTTCTTGTCCTCTCAATCAAGTCATTAACGAGGCCCTCAAATTTTGATCTGGTCAAGGTCAAATTGAAATGTTTTGCTCCTGAAGCATCAGCAGTTATGAATGGCAGATTAATTTCAGTTTGCGATGTAGAAGAAAGCTCTATCTTAGCCTTTTCTGCTGATTCCCGGAGCCTCTGCAGAGCAAGCTTGTCCTTATAGAGGTCTATACCATCAGTTCTCTTGAATTCACTAACCAAAAAACTCAATAATTCATTGTCAAAGTCTTCTCCTCCCAAGAAAGTATCTCCATTTGTTGCTTTGACCTGAATAAGTCACATTAATCAAAATAACTTGAACATCGAAAAAATTTCAAAAACCAACACCATAAATGAACAAGAATCACATACCTCAAATACACCATTTGAGATCTCTAAAATAGACACATCAAAAGTTCCACCTCCAAGATCAAAGACTGCTACAATCCCTTCCTTGTCGTTTGACCCATAGGATAGAGCAGCAGCAGTTGGTTCATTGATAATTCGAAGAACATCTAAACCAGCAATCTTCCCTGCATCTTTTGTTGCTTGCCTCTGCGCATCATTAAAATAGGCTGGAACGGTGATCACAGCTTTAGATACTGTCTTCCCAAGGTATGCCTCCGCAGTTTCTTTCATCTTGGTGAGAACAAATGCTCCAACTTGGCTGGGGGAATACTTCTGTCCATTGGCTTCAACCCAAGCATCACCATTAGAACCTTGAACAATCTTGTATGGGACCATTGTCATTTCTTTCTGCGTCTGAGAATCATTGAATTTTCTTCCAATGAGACGTTTGGTTCCAAAAAATGTGTTTGTTGGGTTGGTAACGGCCTGACGTTTAGCTGGTGTTCCCACAATTAACTCGTTATCCTTGCCGAATGCAACAATTGATGGTGTTGTCCGAGCTCCTTCAGCATTCTCAATAACTCTAGCATTCTGTCAAAATATTAGAAAAATTACAAGGCCTTGAAAACTTCAATTACAATCATAAACATTAAGAGACCAACCTTTCCTTCCATCACTGCCACACAAGAATTGGTGGTGCCCAAATCAATACCAATAACCTCATTGCCAGGAGGCTTTGAACTGCATCATCCAGAATATTAACAACTAAAACCACGTAACTATTAACATTCAGACCAACACGAGAAGTACACTTGAAGTACCTAAAGTGTCTGGAAAAAGACGTCCATTTGCTAAGCAAAGGTGATGAGGTGGACGATGCCTTAGCATATCGATTCAACTGCGGGACAAAACATTGACAAATGCGTTTCAATTACTCGTTTATTCAAAAATCCACCTAAAATATCCTCATTTCGCCTAAAATTCAATAAATTAAGCAACACATACAACAGATCATCACAACTTACATTCAACAAAATTTCCATTTTCTAATCACAAATAAAAAGAGACAAACTTCAATTACATGGTCATAAAACCAATTAAATAATCGAATCCTAACCAATTCAAACCTCAATAACCATGATCTCCAAGTTAGCATAATCAAAAGAACGAAACTTTTTATGAAATCCAGCACAATAATGATAAAAACTTCAAGTAACCAAACATTCAACTAAAACAAATCACAACTCAGATGAGAAACCAAAAACAAAGTAAAAACTTAATAACTTTACTATAAGGAAAACACTAGTTTAATAAAAGGGATATTGTAATTACAGCATTAAAAACGAGATAAAATGAATAAAGTGTACAATACAGCAAATAGAAAGGAAATAGACTGAGAAAAGAAGAGACTTACAGAGCTATAAGCAAAAGAAGCATGGTGAAGTTGACGGCGTTGAAGAGAGCGAAGAAGCATTGAAGTGGCCATGTTGTTGGGTTACTTCGACTCTCTGTCTCGGACACAGCACACGAGGGTTTAAGGCAAGGGTTTTAGAGACCAGTTAGGAGAGGAAATGACAGTTGAGTCCTCTGTTATTTAACGTTTCGTGCTCAGACTGGAGGGTGAAGTTGGAAATTAGAAACTGACTTTCCTTGCACTTCTTGGGCAACAAGTTAGGGTGCGTGGTTTGACTTCCACGTGTTCTTTGAGCTTTGACCAGAACCAACATTTCCGGACATTAAATAAGTACAAGAATACCCCTACATACGTTAACTGGTGTGACGTTGTTCTAACTTAACTAGAGATCTCGAGTTCGAGTTCTGGATACGCAACTATGTTAAAACTTGGTTGGGAGAGCTTTGTCGCCCCTGTGATTCTGCCCGGCTTAAACGAGGATTAATTTAGAGTGCTCAGGATATCTCGTGGTTCAGACAAAAAATATAAGTACGATATTAAGTGGTATTTACGACGTTAATGAAATACTCAATAAAAATATTAAATAATATATAATAATGTAGGTCATTTCTTATACAAATTAACTGATTTTAATTTATAAAAAAACTTATAAAAATGTGGTGCTTTTTTTTTTTTAACCACGAGGTATCCTGAGTATATCAGACTAATTTTCTTTCAAGCCGGGTAGGACTACAAGGGTGACAAAACTCTCCTAACCAAGTTTTAACGCAGCTGCGTATCCAAGACTCGAACTCAAGATCTTTGGTTGAGCTAGAACAACTCCACCCCAGTTGATCTACGCGATTAATGGTTTTGATTGATAGCTAAACTAACTAAAAACCTGACGATGAGGAAAACAAGAAAGAGCTTTCTAACTTTCGATCAGAATGACTAAACATGGATTCTTAAATGCAGACAGACACTTGCAACCATTATATCTATCTCCTCCATGTGTTTTGTTAGTTGCAAGACCTTGACACCTTCCTCACTTTGAATTTACCTGAGCAAAGATACACCTTAAGAGCCTTTTCAACAAAAGCAACACACACTGGTGTATATCTTGAGTTGGTCTC